>JAQQTP010000030.1:7307500-7552336 GCA_029884605.1 Ormosia emarginata | reverse complement strand
AGACAATCACAAGGATGCTTCTCCTTTTTGCTCTTGATTTTCGTCTTCCCCCTTCAAGAAAATCCTAGGGTGAGAAATTCCCAAAGTGTTCACCCCAATCATGAAAAAAATGACTTCTCGGCCACATAGGTGACCAATAAAACGAAAATGAGAAGGAGATAGAAGAAAGTTGAAGACTTTACCTCAAAAGCTCCAAGCTTTAGCTTCAATGGTGAAAAATGGAAGAAGAAGAAGAAGAAGAAGAAGAAGAAGAAGAAGAACCAAGGATGGCCACAACGGAAATGGTCATGGAATGATAGAAGAAGGTTAGATGTGGAATGGGGAAGCAAGAAAATGAAGAGGGGGAATGGTGAGGGTGGACGGTGGAGGAGGAAGAAGAAGAAGAGAAGAAGAAGACGAAAGAGAAGAGAATGAGAATGAGAATGAGAATGAAAAGAGAGGGAATATTAGGAAGATGAAAGTAATTATTTGGCTTCCGACGTGGTCTCTGCAGTGGAGAAAAGGGAGGAGGGAAGAGAGAGAAATGTAATTAGTTAGGAAATTTCTAGGAAGCTTCCCTTGGCAAGCTTAAATTAATTTAATCTTTATTTTGAAAATAAAGCTAATGGATTTGACACAAGGTAAATTTTGAATAATGTGATAGGATTTTTATTACATGTTATTATTTATTGGACAATAGTTATAGTTGATCAAGAAGTCAGTATTAATTTATCTGACAGATAAAATTTATACTGAAATGTTTTATTATTTCGTCATTGAATCTTCTCGAAAAATGTGAAACCTTGTAATCGTGTCCGGCCCTCGGGTTTAGTAAGATCCCCCGTCGACGTTTCCATAGTTCAAGGTTCTCGGAAAAATATTTCATTTCCCCGGTTCGGCTCAGTGTGCACGCAAAATGAGGAATATATTAAAATATTCGTCGATTCCGAAAAATTCTGAAAGAATTCACATAAATCACAAATATTAGAAAATGACTATTCGTAATAAAATTTTCCAACTTTGGGAGCGTTACAGTCGTTCTGCCAATTTTGCTCAATGTGCGCGTAGAACGAGAAATAATACTAAAATATTCCGCGTTCTCAGAAAAATCCAGAAAAATTCCTAAAAATTCCAAATATTGTAAAACGATCATTTATCCTGAAATTATAAATTTTTGGGATGTTACACCATGGCCGAACCAAGCTTGGAGAGGAAGATGGGAGAGTTGTCTTGTTTTTGTTTCTTGAGAAAGATGATAGAAAAGATGATAAAGTAAGATAGAAATGCATGAAATGAATTTTGGCCCCCTTCCTCCTATGCATTGCAGTAGAGTGAAGAGAGAAAAGAGTGAATTATTTGAGCAAATAATTGGTACTAAATTATTGAGAAATTTTCCAAGTGATAGTAACAAACTTGGACCATTGGATCTTCTTCCTTCTTTAATCTTAGCCATTTAGATGAAGCTACTAAATGGATGGTCAAGATCTCTCCTTCCATGTTGCCATCCAAGGGTCACAATTGAAGTCCAAGAAATTATATAAGACCAAATTTCAACCATAGATTAAATCAATGGTTAAGATTCAATCTTGAAAGTCCAAGCCATTATTTGAAGCATTCTAAGCCATTGATTAATTTAATGGTTAGGATTAAGGTAGACTTTAAGTTAGAAGACTTAATCTAGGCCATTGGATCTTTCTCCTTTAAATTCTAGCCATTAGGTGTGTCTCCAAAATGAAGGGTCAAGATTACTCCTTCAAACTTTACATCTAATGGTCATAAATGGTCCTTGCTACTTTTTAAGACCAAATCTCCACCCTTGATTAATTCTTCATCCAATGGTCATAAATGGTCCTTGTCACTTTTTAAGACCAAATCTGCACCGTAGATTAAATCCATATCCAATGGTTACAAATGGTCATAGCCACTTTATATGACCAATTCTACACCGTTGATTAAATCGACGGTTGATAACAAAGCTTTCCTTATTAAGCTTATCTAGATTAAATCTCCACCATTGATTAGATCAATGGTGAACATCCAAAGCTTCCTGACTAAGTTTACTCCCACACCATTGATTAAATCAATGGTGATCATCCAATGCTTCTTTACTAAGTTTGTTTCTCAACCGTTGATTAAATCAAGATCAAGTCTACACCGTTGATTAAATCAATGGTGGATATCCAAATCACTAATGTTGACTTAAGTAGTATAATATTTATTTTTATATCTGCTATAACCCTACGAATAATATTTTTACTGTATTTTTATCGCTCGATAATTAAATACAGTACAAAACACAATAAAAGAAAATTTTAAAAACTGTTTTCAGATTCAGGTTTAGTAAGATCTCATATCTCTGTCTTAATAGTATAAATTTTTCTATGCGTAGAAAAATTTTCACTTTGCGGGACCCACCTAGGTCCACGTAAGACCACTTGGGCCCACAGATAGCCTAAAAACAATCAGAGAAATATAAAAATTTCATAATCATCCATAAAATCATAAAAATTATAAAACTTACAAAAATCAAGTCGGATTAGTAAAAATCATTAAGGATTTTCAAAAAGAAATAAAATACAAAGGCTTGTATACAGCCCCAAAATAATATTAAAATAATAAAAAAATGTAAAAACTCCCAAAATTTCCTAAAAATCACAAAAATTATAAAATCCATAGAAGTCGAGTCGAATCACTCAAAATAATTAAGAATAACCTAAAATAAATAAAATACGAATTTTCAGGGTGTTACATAGCTCATTTGTGACCTAGAAACAATTTATCCACACCTGTTTCCCTTCAAATAGCAGTTTATGCTATTTTCTGAGTCATTTTAGGTCATTTACCACATTCTATGCTACAATAAAGTGCCTAAACTAATTCAGTTCGTCACAAAACTTCACTAACATTTCAAACAAGTCATATGTTACCTTTGTACACATATAAAGTCTAATATGTTTTTCCTAAATGTTACATTTCTCCCTTCCTTTTTAAAAATTTTGTCCCCAAAATTTGATTTATCTCATGTAAGAAGTCATATGCAACTCACATTTAAAACAAGGACAACCAAACTTTAAAGAAACAAAATCATGCACTTACCTTAACCTGAACTCGTAGGTTGCATTACCTCCTTTCCTTGCAAGATAGAAACTTTCCCCGAAGTTGTAGGTCTAGTAACTAACTGTGCTCCTTCCCTCTGCGGACACCTTTTAGCGTAATGTCCTGGCTGCCCACACTTATAGCACATTGATTACCCCGCTAAGCAAGGTTTGAAATCATGCTTCCTTCTATATTTCGTGCACTTTTGGTTCCACATTCCCACTTGAATATGCTTTTCTTTATCTGGTAGAAATTGAGTCCAAGAGACACTCTCACTAACTTCAACATTTGTCCTTTTCCTTTTTAGAGAACTTACTGATTCGTTCCCCCTTTCACTTAACTGCTCCTCAACCAATGCTGAAGAAACTAACTATTGAGATGGGTCAGCTTCAACCCTCTCAAGAATCTTGTTAACAATAGCAACTTGCTCCCTCATAGTCGTTGCCATTGCCACTAATGCTTCTGCCAAAGTAGGCTTCTCGCCAACTGAGCTCCTATCCCTTCGAGTTCGCCTAGGAGGTGCCATAGTTTCTTGTACACAAAAATAATAAATATTGAGTTGTAGTCTCAACATCATGTAATCCATGCAACAGTAGCTAATAACTACCAACCTAAGGCAACTCATGCAATCCTATCATTACATCTGATATATGAGATAATAAATGCATTGCTCTTAGCGGAAAACACTAAACTTACCTAAGCTTTGTCAGCTCATAACTCGGCTCAACAGGATGAACTACTATGATACCATAATCTAACACCCTAATACCGATAACCTAGTGTATCTTGCATACACTTGGATAAACAGTGTTAGTTATGCTACTACTAACGTAATTGTGATTACCATACGACAATGAAGATGAGCTTTGATGATAACAAACATGAAAATGATGAGAAGACCGAGTCCAAGATCTTCAAGATTAGTTTTAGGACTTAGGATCTCTCTTGTACAGAGCTTTTTATACGATATCTCATTATTTGACTTAAAAGATCTAAAAATATGTTTTCTTACAAAGTAAATTAAAGTTTTAATATGGCTTTGAAAAATCTAAGAGTTTGTGGAATTTTAAAAATCACCTTATCTGTTTTCCAAAGTGTTTTTTAATGACTTTCAACAGAGGTATTCGAATAACCTATTAAGGTATTCGAATACCATACTTCTATTTCAATACGTTTTCATGTTTTCATAAGAGGTATTCGAATAACCTAAGTGGTATTCGAATATACCTGATTACAGAATGTTAGTTTTAAACAGAGGTATTCGAATAACCTTGTAGGTATTCGAATAACATCTTTCTAAACAATTTTTACAATGTGTTTAAAATAGAGGTATTTGAATACACCCTTGTGGTATTTGAATAACCTGCTTCTGAACTGTTTTTTTATAAGAAATGAAAACAGTGGTATTCGAATACCCCATGATGGTATTTGAATAATCCACGAAACTCTGTTTTGAATTTTGAATTCATACGTAAATGTTTGAGCATTAATTATCATATTAAATGCATCCAATGGGCATTTGTGCTCAAAGGCTCTATAAATAGAGACCTTGGGTCACTTCTGCAGACCCTAGATAATCTGAACTTATTTTGCTTGTGCTAAAACGTGATTTACAATTTTCTCTCTTATTTTCTGTGCTCTTTTGCCAAAATTCTGAGATATCCTTAGAGAGCTCTATAGTGCTTCAACTTGTGATATTTACTCTTTGTGAGAGTTTATTTTTCATCTATCTTCTGCTGTATTTCTGAGAGGGTGAGGTATCCCTCAAAGGTTTTGTAACAAGGGTGAGGTATCCCTTGAAGGTTTGTGTTAGGGTGAGGTATCCCTGACAATTTGAGGCTTTAGCTCATGGGTAGAGTTTCCTTATGTATGAAAAGTGCTCTAGATTGTAAAGGTCGCAAGCACCTGCTTTAAGCTTGTTTTGAATAGTGAAAAATCTTGAACTGTGTTTCAAGGACTGGATGTACACAACAAGTGGTTGGTGGTTGAACTAGGATAAATATCGTTCCTATTTTTCTTATCCTTAATCTTTTATTTATCTGCATTTATTTTATTATCTCTTGCAATTTACTTGTTGGCTATTCTTCTTCTCTTCTTTTATTTTCACGCCATTTTAACATTTTATTATGAGCATATTTAATTTGTTTACGCTTTTGCAAAAAGTTTTTAATACTCAATTCAACCCCCTCTTGAGTACTGGAAGCCACTTGGTAATAAGTGGTATCAGAGCTAGACTCTTGTATAAAAAGCTTAGCCGCTTCAAGAGAACATGGCTTCCTCAAATGGCTTTTGATGGGATTTAATTATATTTAAAAGTTTCAACCCAAGTGTAGGTTGTCTCAAGTAATAAATTCTCGGGAGTTCGAGGTCGATCCACAGGGAATTGATGAAGGAAACTAATTAATTGAGGTAAGGAGCAGATTTGTCACAAAATTAAAAATGATATAAGTTGTTCACAAATGAAAAGGATTTACTTGGGTTAGGAGATCCACTCTTGGTAATAAATTAAAAATAAGATTATTTCGTTTTATAACTCAATTGAAATCATGCATAATGAAGATTCCAATCGGAAGATTTAAGATTCAAAGTTCAATCATGTAATTGTATGATAGTTCCAATAATTATCTACTAATACTTGTAAATCGTCAAAAGCATCCACTGTGTCAATCCTATTGTCTACAATGGATCAAGATATTCATTATACAAGAAGAGTTTCTAAATTAATTGGAAACAACATACAATACATATAAAAGTCATATAAAAATATATCATTTAAAGCACAAGAAATAAATAAATCTAACCTCAATTTATTACTAAAAGCTTCACTCCTTCACCCAAGCTAGATGAAAATTAATTACACATGAGAAAGAAGAAAATAAAAAGAAAAGAAAAAGGAAAAGAAAAACAAAGGAGAGAGAGAGAGAATTTCTCTCCCTGGAACCGGCGTCTCTTCCTTCTACAGAACGCTCCAATTTATAGAAAATTTGGAGAACCTACATAGTGAGACTTAACGATTAAGTATTGCACAGTAACTTGATGACATCAACATAATGTCATGCTACAGTAATTGCTGACATCATGCTAGAGTGATTGCTACAGTACTTGCTGCTACAGTGTTTTGCTATAGTGACATGCTACTTTTTTTTTAAAAAAATCTTCTATGTAATCATCTCCATTCTTCTATTCTTTACATATACCTAACAAAAATACATAAAAATACATAATTACAATACAATTTTAAAATGTTAAAAATATAACAACACTCAAGAACAAACCCAATTAAAAAGATTAAAAAGAATGAAAAACACATATAGTGAACCGTAAAAATTATAAGTTTTGCAGGTTTATCACACCCCCACACTTAGCTTTTGCACTCCTGGGCAAAATATATAAGACCAAAGCTAGGAAATGACACTGACTCAAAAACTAAAATAACTAAAAGACTTGATGAAGCTAGAAGAACAATTAGTCATTCAATGGATCAACGTAATAGTGAGGTAACATTTCTTCACATCTCTAACCATCAAGCAAGGAAACTTCAGTTAAAAAGAATGAATCAAGAATGATAGATCCTCACAAAATTCACTCTCAAACTCTCAAGTGTTTAAAAAGATATGTATTTCACTCTATTCAACCCATGAACAATTGTACTACTATAAGCTTGCTTATCTTCTACTTCTCCACTACTCAGAACACATGCATACACAAATCATGAGGACTTTATTCAAGGTTGTAATGAGGTCATGGTAAAGGAGAGGGGAATATGGATTTGACAAGTTAAAAACCAAAGAGAATAAAAGAACATGAGAGCTGAGTTCAATTAACAAGCATGAAAGTTTATCCCAACTCTAATACATATTCCCTTTACATATTTTTCCTTTCCCTTTTTGCCTTGTTGGCCTTTCTTTACACATTTGATTTTTTTTTTCAATTAGGTACTCTTTCCTTTTTCAACAACCATTTTGTACACATACCCCCACACTTGTTCAAGAACTCATTCATTAACAAAGCTAATGTTCTCTTATTCCCTAAGGTCAAGTAAAAACATGATTTTTCATTTAAGGCACATAATGAGCTAGAAACAAGGAATGGTCAAATAAGCTCAAAGGGGTTAAGCAAAGGAAAATATACAAGGTTGGCAGGAATCAGAGAATTTTCAAGAAGTCATAAGAGTGCTTGATATCATATTAAAATAATATGGTACTGAGCAAGGCTGTCTATTTGGTTAAAGTAGCTATTTTAAGAAAAATGCCTCAATCATGTTATTGATGAATGGATTGAGCATTTATACCATTCTTTTCTTTCTTATGGGATATCATTATATTTAAAAGTTTCAACCCAAGTGTAGGTTGTCTCAAGTAATAAATTCTCGGGAGTTCGAGATCGATTCACAGGGAATTGATGAAGAAAAATATATTGATTTAAGGTAAAAAGAAGATTTGTCTCAAAATTAAAGATGATATAAGTTGTTCACAAATAGAAAAGATTTGTTTGGATTAGGAGATCCACTTTTAATAATAAATTAAAGATAAGATTATTTTATTTTATAACTCAATTGAAATCATGCATAATGAAGATTCCAATCAGAAGATTTAACATTCAAAGTTCAATCATGTAATTATATTATAGTTCCAATAATTATCTATTAATACTTGTAAATCATCAAAAGCATCCACTGTGCCAATCCTATTGTCTACAATGAATCAAGATATTCATTATACAAGAAGAGTTTGTAAATTAATTGGAAACAACATATAATACATATAAAAGTCACATAAAAATATATCATTTAAAGCACAAGAAAGAAATAAATCTAACCTCAATTTATTACTAAAAGCTTCACTTTTTCACCCAAGCTAGATAAAAATTAATTACACATGAGAAAGAAGAAAATAAAAAGAAAAGAAAAAGGAAAAGAAAAACAAAGGAGAGAGAGAGAGAATTTCTCTCCTAGGAACCGGCGTCTCTTCCTTCTGCAGAACGCTCCAATTTATAGAAAATTTGGAGGTTACTGTGCATATGCACAGTAACCCATAGTAGTGAAACTTAATGATTAAGTATTGCACAAGAACTTGATGACATCAAAGATAATGTCATGCTACGATATTGCTTTGAGATCATGCTACGATGATTGCTACAAGATTTTTGCTACAATGTTTTGCTACAGTGATGTGCTACTTTTTTTTTTTAGAAAATCTTCTATGCAATCATCTCCATTCTTCTATTCTTTACATATACCTAACAAAAATACATAAAAATACATAATTACAATACAATTTTAAAATGATAAAAATATAACAAAACTCAAGAACAAACCCAATTAAAAAGATTAAAAAGAATGAAAAACACACATACTGAACTGTAAAAATTATAAGTTTTGCAGGTTCATCACACCCCCACATTGAGCCTTTGCACTCCTGGGCAAAATATATAAGACCAAAGCTAGTAAATGACACTGACTCAAAAACTAAAATAACTAAAAGACTTGATGAAGCTAGAAGAACAATCAGTCATTCAATGGATCAACGTAATAGTGAGGTAACATTTCTTCACATATCTAACCATCAAGCAAGGAAACTTCAGTTAAAAAGAATGAATCAAGAATGATAGATCCTCACAAAATTCACTCTCAAACTCTCAAGTATTTAAAAAGATATGTATTTAACTCTATTCAACCCATGAACAATTGTACTACCATAAGCTTGCTTATCTTCTACTTCTCCACTACTCAGAACATATGCATACACAAATCATGAGGACTTTATTCAAGGTTGTAATGAGGTCATGGTAAAGGAGAGGGGAATATGGATTTGACAAGTTAAAAACCAAAGAGAATAAAAGAACATGAGAGCTGAGCTCAATTAACAGGCATGAAAGTTTATCCCAACTCTAATGCATATTCCCTTTACATATTTTTCCTTTCCCTTTTTGCCTTGTTGGCCCTTCTTTACACATTTGATTTTTTTTTTCAATTAGGCACTCTTTCCTTTTTCAACAACTATTTTGTACACACACCCCCACACTTGTTCAAGAACTCATTCATTAACAAAGCTAATGTTCTCTTATTCCTTAAGGTCAAGTAAAAACATTATTTTTCATTTAAGGCACATAATGAGCTAGAAACAAGGAATGGTCAAATAAGTTCAAAGGGGTTAAGCAAAGGAAAATATACAAGGATGACAGGAATCAGAGAATTTTCAAGAAGTCATAAGAGTGCTTGATATCATATTAAAATAATATGGTACTGAGCAAGGCTGTCTATTTGGTTAAAGTAGCTATTTTAAGAAAAATGCCTCAATCATGTTTATATATGCATGTGAAAATATAACCTAAAAAAGAATCAAAGCAAGTTCTAGAGTAACAATTCCATGAGTGAAAATCACACAAGAAAGAAAAGAATGGTATAATGTAACACCCTTGTGGGGATGTCACATATATAAATAAAATAAAAGAAAGATAAATAAAATCTACCCAAGTTGTAAAACATTTGTAACATAATATTACGGGTTGTAAAATTCTTCTTGTTAAACAGAATAGTTTTAAATAAAATAACGAGGAAACGCAAAATAAACAAACACACCTCACACATAATATACATATGGTTCTAGTTTAGTCATAAGTTATACAAATAATTTACAACTATCCATATTTAAACTTAAACAGTAAACAAAGCAGTAAAAGGTTAATATATACAAACGCAGACGCGCCCAAGTACACATCATAAATATCTAGCCCTCTAAAGGATCACTCTCAGATAAAACTTCAGGTGATAAATATCCAGGATGCCTCGACCCTCTACGGACACGAGTCCGTGCAGTCGATACGCTGCTCATCTCACTAGGCGCATCAAACGTACCACCCCAATGACGCCTAAGAGACAGCGGCAACTCCACATGTAAGTACAACATAGTGGAAAAGATAGGCACTCCATCAAACAAAGTACGTATGGTCACAGTCAGACGCCCTACGTACGTCACCGAATCATGATCCTCTCGCAGACGCCAGGCTTCAGAGCCTCCATTGAACTCCAGTTGCACGAATCCAAAGAAAACTGGTAGCGTCATATCCACACAATCAATTCAATGGATATGGATGATCGGATGGTTCTTCATCGTAGAACTGATCTTCGACTTGCTGCTCTTCCTCCTCTTCAGGATACTCACACTCAAGAGGCTGTTCCTCTTCCTCAAACTCTTTACCACATAATTTAAAATATACAGATAACACATACAAGAAAGAGGTAAGACAATCTGTATCACCACAAATGTGGTAAAATAAGAAAACGACAATACAACAGGCATAACAGTTCATATAATATAGCATACTATAATAACATAAATCATAATATTAAATAATACAGAAACTCAATACAACAACATACAATGTTACATATGAATAAAATGGTATAGATAAATAAAATAATACGTATAGATAAAATAATACAAATAGATATAGATAAAATAGAGCAAATAAATAACTTTAAAATGTATAAAACATAAATATATGAAATGTGACTCAACCCTACTCCATGGAGCTAAAAATACAGACATCAGAGTGAACGACCTGCAAAATCTATTGGTACCGTCGACCGCCCATAACTATTGCACTGTCACACTTTGCGTCTATAGCCCACTGAAATAGCATAGTGGTGTAGTTCACTGCCATACTTTGTGTCACTACAGGCTTGCACTAATAGACTTCACAAGATCTTGATTAAGTATAGTGCGTGTCGAGTCCATTAGTGTGTTACCAGTTACCACGGCCCAGAGGAGCGACCAACTGTCCACAAATGGAATAATCTGCACACTAATGCCTCCAAGTTCATTCAAGTTGAACCACACTACGCTTATCACACCGACAACACGATGTTATTCATCTCGTCAATCAATCCACCAATTATCAACCAAATTGGCACAACACGATGCATGATAAAAATTACGAATATGCCCTCACTGGCAAAAATTCCAAATATGCCCTCACTGGCAAAAATTACGAATATGCCCTCACTGGCAAATCGCATATATATACAGTACGTCCCACCTGACAGTACTGTTTCAAAATCTGTCCGGGTCCACCACTTTGGCCTGACAGTAAAAACTTGCTGTTTTCGTCAATCGCGTAGAAATTTTATCGCGTTTTCAAGAACTTGTCGCTTTTACAAATATTTTTAAATCGCATAAATATATTTTACTATTTTTAAAATCGCGTACTATTTTTCAAACTTTTTCTCAGTCGCGTATAATTTTTAAATCATTTTCTTGTCCGAATTCCTTAAAAATTACTGTTTAAATAAACAAAAATAATATTTAATACGTTTAAACTACGTAGAATATTTTTCATACCGTATAAATTATATTTGCTATCTTTTCTATTTTATTTGTCTATTTTTAGCAAAAATTGACAGTATTTTGCTTAGAAAAAGTATAACAATGATTTTCTAAGTTTTCCATAAAAATTCCTTTGATTTATATTATATCCATTTAATCACACTTTTGAAAACTACTAACGTGCTTCAAAATATAATATGAGCTCTACGTTAGAAATTTTACAAAAGTTACTGTATTTACTTTTAACCACTAAAATCAGTGGTTTTAACTTTTTAAACTTGTTCTAATCATTTTTATTCCTTAAAACTCATGGTAATAAAATTCCTTTTAGTATCATTACCTAACCTTTGTTGAAAAACAATTTTAGAAATCAAAATATTCAACTTAGGTATGTTGGCCGAATTTGTCAAAACTTTAATATTTGATCTTTGGATCATTTTTCTTCTTCTAAATCATGTTGCATCTTGTTCTTTTACCTAAGTCAATTAAATCACTCTTTTAGTAAATTATTGAGAACATTTTGGTTCTCCTTTTTGGTTGAGGCCGTGAGCCTTAGTGGTGTGTTCTTTGGAACATTCATGCAATCCTTGACATGTTGTTCACATCCTACTATTTACACATGCATCTCTAACACATACAATATTTTTAAAGCTTGTAGACATGCATATTAATACAAATCACAAATAGGAAAACTATTAACAAGCACACAAATGAATCCTTATGGATTCTACAATCACAAACAAATTCCATCTTCTTATCACCACCCAATGATGATAAGATTAAGTCTTCCTCTTACCTTAAATGAAGACAAATACTCCTTCACTCTTTTCTAGGGTTTCGGTTTTCACCCTCCAAGACACCTATCAAGCTTAAACAAAATTCTACAAGTTATAACCATGAAAGAAAGCTTAAACCATGGATCAATCATGACTTAGAACTTTGAAAAAGAATTAAGAAATGAAAATCAAAGAGTTTCACCTTCAAGGTAAAATCTTCCAAGTAGGTTTTCACGCCCAAGATGAAAGGTTTTGCAAGAACTCTCAACTAGAGATGTTCTTAGAATTGTGTTTAGGTTTAGAAAAGTTGGTTAGAAGAAATTTTGGGTGGTTGGATGGTGTATAAGGGTGCTTGGCCGAATGCTTCACAAAGGAAACAACAATGGAGTTTTGTGTTTTTGGAAGAGAGAGAAGAGAGAAAATGCTATAGAATTAAGTGATTAATGGCCTTCCAAGAGCCATATGGCCGTAGACATCAAGGACCAAGAGGTGTCTATTAGGTTGGCTCCATCCTAGCCTTAGAATTGATCAATGGTGAGGATTAAGACTTGATTACCAAGCTTTGCTCTCATTGGTTAATCCTAGCCTTGTCACTAACCTTGTCATCAAGCTTAGTCACTAACTAAGCCTAGTCATTAAGCTTAGTCACATGCTCTTGAATGTTCCACCACTAATGATGCTTAACTAAGCTATTAATCCTATTAAGTTTTTACTAAACGTGGGTCCCGCAATTCATTTCCAGATCCATTACCGCTTATTTGTACTGACTAATAAAATAATATTATAATAATATAAAATTATTTTATTTCACAGTAAAATCCTAAAAATTAAAAGATTACTAACCGTATCATTCAGAATTGGGTTTAGTAAGATCCCCCAGCTCTAAATAATTAAAATAAGATTTCCCTAGCCCGAAAAATATTATTTTCATGTCTCGGAGCAAATCACACAAAAAATTCAAATAAAATAACAGACAGTAATATAAAGCAGTAATTCATACAGAAAAATAACAAACAGTACAAAAGGACATAACAGTCATTTATCCTAAAGGTGAAAAATAGAAAACAGTACATTCGGGACTCAACGGTAATACCCCAAAAGTTTAGGGTGTTACAACTCTCCCCAACAAACAAAAATTTCGTCCTCGAAATTCGTTATAGCTCAGAACAAATGAGGATATTGCTCCTTCATCTTGTCTTCTAGCTCCCAGGTAGCATCACCTGTCACATCGTTCCATATGACCTTTACCAATTCGATCATCTTCCCTCGAAGCTGCTTCACCTTTTTGTCCTCTATTCTGACAGGTAAAGTCTCGTAAGTCAGATTCTCTTTCGACTGTACCTCGTCTGGTTGTATAACATGCATCAGATTCGGAATATACTTCCTTAACTGAGATACATGAAATACATCATGCAGATTGGATAGAAAAGGCGGCAAAGCAATCTGATAAGCTACAGGACCTATACGTCAGATAATCTGATACTATCCAATGAACTTAGGAGTAAGCTTCTTAGATTTGATAACTCTTCCGTCACCAGTCGTAGGAGTCACTCTTAGAAATACATGCTCACCCTCCTCAAATTCAAGAGGTCATCTTCGTTTATCCGCATAACTCTTTTGTCTGCTTTGTGTTGTCTTCATCTTCTCTTGTATCATCTTTACCTTCTCCATAGTTTGTTGTACAAGATCTGGTCCAATAGTCATACTTTCCCCATCTTGATACTAACACAACGGTGTTCGACAACGCCTTCCATACAACGCCTCATAGGGTGCCATCCCTATACTTGCGTGAAAACTGTTGTTGTAGGTGAATTCTATCAAAGATAAAAATTCATCCCAACTCCCTCGTTGTTCCAATACACAGGCTCGCAGCAGATCTTCCAAAGACTGTATAGTTCTCTCTGTTTGACCATCAGTTTGCGGATGATAAGCTGAACTCAACCGCAACTTAGCTCCCATGGCTTCTTGTAAACTCTGCCAGAATCTTGACGTAAACCTCGGATCTCTGTCAGAAACTATACATGTAGGCACACCATGTAACCTCACAATCTCACTGACATATATTTGGGTTAATCTTTCCAACGAATACTTAATATTGATTAGCAAGAAATGAGCCGACTTTGTAAGCCTATCGACTATAACCCATATCGAATCATGACCTTTCCTCGTCTTTGGTAATCCAGTAACGAAATCCATAGAGATACTATCCCACTTCCACTCTGGAATAGCTAACGGTTGCAATATACCAGCTGGTCTCTGATGTTCCACTTTCGCCTTCTGACAAACTAGACAAGACTCCACACGTTCCAGCAATCTTAGAAAAACCTTCGATAAACCCCCGGTAATATCCAGCAAGTGCAACAAAACTTCGAACTTCTGTCACTGTCTTAGGTCTTTCTCATTGTAAAACAGTCTCCACTTTCGATGGGTCCACCGCAATACCTTTCTTTGAAATCACGTGACCTAGAAATTGGACTTCCTCCAACCAAAACTCACATTTTGCCAATTTTGCGTACAGCTTCTTTTCCTTCAAAATCTGAAGAACAACACCGAGATGTTCAGCATGCTCTTCCTTAGATTGAGAATAGATCAGAATGTCATCGATAAAAACAACGACAAATCTGTCTAGATACGGACGAAAAATCCTGTTCATATAGTCCATGAATATGGCAGGAGCATTCGTCACCCCAAATGGCATTACCTGATACTCGTAATGTCCATAACGAGTTCGAAAAGCTGTTTTGGGTATATCCTCCCCCTTAACACGAATCTGGTGATAACCCGATCTCATATCTATCTTAGAGAATACCACTGCTCCCTTCAACTGATCCATTAAATCGTCAATTCTTGGAAGCGGATATTTATTCTTGATAGTCACCTTGTTCAGTTGACGATAGTCCACGCAAAGTCGAGAAGTTCCGTCCTTCTTCTTGACCAAAAGCACTGGTGCTCCCCATGGTGAAACACTAGGTCGCACAAACTGTTTCTCCAACAAATCCACCAATTGCTGTTTTAGCTCCACCAACTCTGCTGGCGACATACGGTACGGTGCAATTGAGATAGGACTTGTTCCTGGTACTAAATCAATTGAGAAATCGATCTCCCTCTCAGGTGGCAACCAGGTACGTCATCAGGAAAAATATCTGGAAACTCATTGACAACAGGAATAGTATTCACATCTTTCTCATTCTTGACCTCTAGAGAAGACAATAACATATATCCCTGTGCTCTCTCTCTCAACAATGACTTGACTTTAACAACAGTCAAGAATCCAGATCTTTCTTCCTTAGGAAAAACTATGGTTTTGCTTGCACAATCTATAAGGATATGGTTAGAAGACAACCAGTCCATCCCTAATATTACATCTATCTCGACAAAAGGCAAACAAATCAAGTTGACTGAAAACACACGGTCCTTTATAACAACAGGACAATCCAAACATATCTTAGACGTAATTACAGGTTTAGCAGTTGGCATACAAACACTCAATTTAACATTCAGGGAAGACACAGGCAACTTCAACCTTTCCACACAATCATATGAAATAAATGAATGTGTCGCACCAGAATCATATAACACAGTTAGAAGATTACCTCCAATAGCACCTTCTCCCTAAATAAGATCATCAGATTGAGAAATTTCCATTCTAGTCATAGTATATACTCGCCCTCCAGACCTCGGTTGGATACTTCCTGACCTTGGCTGAGCAGCACGAACACTTCTCATAGCTGGCTTTCTCTCTGGTTGAGTACAATCCCTAGATATATGCCCAGGCTGTTTGCAATTAAAACAAATTGTTCCTTTGATAGGGCAATTCACTAGAAAGATGGCCCTTCTTTCCACACTTAAAACATGTTGGCGTGAACGCCACCCCTTGTCCAGCTCTACTACCACTAGCATTTCCCCCAACTGGTGGTCGTTGAGATTGATTTCCTGGTGGTCTAGAATACGGCTTACGTTGAAACTGATTAGTATTACTGCCACCACCTCTCTGAAACCTTGTTGGCCTAAAGTTACGATTCCTTTGATCTCGTGACGGCTCCAACTCCTCGAGTCGTGCACACGTATCAACTAAAGCATGAAACTGATTCATCCTCAAGGATATCACTCCTCACTTCAGTTCCACTCTTAACCCTGCCTCAAACTTCTGACATCTCCACCCATCATCTGGTCGAGTTTGAGCATAATCTGAGAATTGAGACAAACTCTCAAATTTAGTAGCATACTCATTCACCGTCATATTACCCTGACGTAAACTAAGAAATTCCATCTCCTTGGCATGTCTAGCACTTGCAGGAAAATACTTTTCCAGAAATGCATTAGAAAATACTTCCTAGGTAATTTTTGTTCCTTTAGTCTGCAATAATCGGTGGGTTCCTCTCCACCAATGTTCTCTGTCTTCCCTTAACATAAAGGCTGTATACGTCACCTTTTTCTCATCAGAGCATCTCATTCCTTCAAAGATTCTCTCCAAGTTTTGTATCCTTTGACTCGCCTTCTCAAGATCAAACTCGCCTCTAAACTGCAGCGGATTGTTACGCCTAAATTCAGATAAATTTAGGGCATCAGCAGTAGCATCTTGTTGTTGAGCTGTTCTCAGATTCTGCTGCGTAATTACCTCACCATTCGTTTGCACAGCTTCAGCAGTCGTAATCATAGGATCCACTTCCCGATTTACGTTCGCACATCCTCGTCCTCTACCAGACATCTTCTTTCTTCAAATATAACCAAACAAAGTTAGATACATCTTTTTGGAAGTAAATCACAGAGAATCACACAGCACAAACAAAAACAGACCCAACCACAACCCCAGAAGACTCTAACTTGGGCTCTGATACCAACTAATGTAACACCCTTGTGGGGATGTCACATATATAAATAAAATAAAAGAAAGATAAATAAAATCTACCCAAGTTGTAAAACATTTGTAACATAATATTGCGGGTTGTAAAATTCTTCTTGTTAAACAGAATAATATTAAATAAAATAACGAGGAAACGCAAAATAAACAAACACACCTCACACATAATATACATATGGTTCTAGTTTAGTCATAAGTTATACAAATAATTTACAACTATCCATATTTAAACTTAAACAGGAAACAAAGCAGTAAAAGGACAATATATACAAACGCAGACGCGCCCAAGTACACATCATAAATATCTAGCCTTCTGAAGGATCACTCTCAGATGAAACTTCAAGTGATAAATATCCAGGATGCCTCGACCCTCTACGGACACGAGTCTGTGCAGCCGATACGCTGCTGATCTCACTAGGCGCATCAAACATACCACCCCAATGACGCCTAAGAGACAGTGGCAACTCCACATGTAAGTACAACATAGTGGAAAAGATAGGCACTCCATCAAACTCTGTACGTATGGTCACAGTCAGACGCCCTATGTACGTCACCGAATCACGATCCTCTCGTAGATGCCAGGCTTCAGAGCCTCCATGGAACTCCAGTTGCACGAATCCAAAGAAACCTGGTAGCGTCATATCCATACAATCAATCCAATGGATATGGATGATCGGATGGTTCTTGATCATAGAACTGATCTTCGGTTTGCTGCTCTTCCTCCTCTTCGGGATACTCACACTCAAGAGGCTGTTCCTCTTCCTCAAACTCTTTACCACATAATTTAAAATATACAGATAACACATACAAGAAAGAGGTAAGACAATCTGTATCACCACAAACGTGGTAAAATAAGAAAACGACAATACAACAGGCATAGCAGTTCATACAATATAGCATACTATAATAACATAAATCATAATATTAAATAATACAGAAACTCAATACAACAACATACAATGTTACATATGAATAAAATGGTATAGATAAATAAAATAATACGGATAGATAAAATAATACGATAGATAAAATAGAGCAAATAAATAACTTTAAATGTATAAAACATAAATATATGAAATGTGACTCAACCCTACTCCATGGAGCTAAAAATACGTACATCGAGTGAACGACCCGCAAAATCTATTAGTACCGTCGACCGCCCATAACTATTGCACTGTCACACGTTGCGTCTATAGCCCATTGAAATAGCATAGTGGTGTAGTTCACTCGTCATACGTTGTGTCACTACAGGCTTGCACTAATAGACTTCACAAGATCTTGATTAAGTATAGTGCGTGTCGAGTCCATTAGTGTGTTACCGCTTACCACGCCCGCAGGAGCGACCAACTGTCCACAAATGGAATAATTTGCACACTAATGCCTCCAAGTTCATTCAAGTTGAACCACACTACGCTTATCACACCGACAACACGATGTTATTCATCTCGTCAATCAATCCACCAATTATCAACCAAATTGGCACAACACGATGCATGATAAAAATTACGAATATGCCCTCACTGGCAAAAATTCCAAATATTCCCTCACTGGCAAAAATTACAAATATGCCCTCACTGGCAAATCGCATATATATACAGTACGTCCCACCTGACAGTATTGTTTCAAAATCTGTCCGGGTACACCACTTTGGCCCGACAGTAAAAACTTGCTGTTTTTGTCAATCGCGTAGAAATTTTATCGAGTTTTCAAAAACTCGTCGCTTTTACAAACATTTTCAAATCGCATAAATATATTTTACTGTTTTTAAAATCGCGTACTGTTTTTCAAACGTTTTCTCAATCGCGTAAAATTTTTAAATCATTTTCTTGTCCGAATTCCTTAAAAATTACTATTTAAATAAACAAAAATAATATTTAATACGTTTAAACTACGTAGAATATTTTTCATACCGTATAAATTATATTTGCTATCTTTTCTATCTTATTTGTCTGTTTTTAGCAAAAATTGATAGTATTTTTCTTAGAAAATGTATAACAATGATTTTCTAAGTTTTCCGTAAAAATTCCTTTGATTTATATTATATCCATTTAATCACACTTTTGAAAACTACTAACGTGCTTCAAAATATAATATGAGCTCTACGTTAGAAATTTTACAAAAGTTACTGTATTTACTTTTAATCACTAAAATAATTGGTTTTAACTTTTTAAACTTGTTCTAATCATTTTTATTGCTTAAAACTCATTGTAATAAAATTCCTTTTAGTATCATTACCTAACCTTTGTTGAAAAACAATTTTAGAAATCAAAATATTCAACTTAGGTATGTTGGCCGAATTTGTCAAAACTTTAATATTTAATCTTTGGATCATTTTTCTTCTTCTAAATCATGTTGCATCTTGTTCTTTTACCTAAGTCAATTAATCGCTCTTTTAGAAAATTGTTGAGAACATTTTGGTTCTCCTTTTTGGTTGAGGCCGTGAGCCTTAGTGGTGTGTTCTTTGGAACACGCATGCAATCCTTGACATGTTGTTCACATCCTACTATTTACACATGCATCTCTAACACATACAATATTTTTAAAGCTTGTAGACATGCATATTAATACAAATCACAAATAGGAAAACTATTAACAAGCACACAAATGAATCCTTATGGATTCTACAATCTCAAACAATTTCCATCTTCTTATCACCACCCAAGGATGATAAGATTAAGTCTTCCTCTTACCTTAAATGAAGACAAATACTCTTTCACTCTTTTCTAGGGTTTCGGTTTTCACCCTCCAAGACACCTATCAAGCTTAAACAAAATTCTACAAGTTATAACCATGAAAGAAAGCTTAAACCATGGATCAATCATGGCTTAGAACTTTGAAAAAGAGTTAAGAAATGAAAATCAAAGAGTTTCACCTTCAAGGTAAAATCTTCCAAGTAGGTTTTCACGCCCAAGATGAAAGATTTTGCAAGAACTCTCAACTAGAGATGTTCTTAGAATTGTGTTTAGGTTTAGAAAAGTTAGTTAGAAGAAATTTTGGGTGGTTGGATGGTGTATAAGGGTGCTTGGCCGAATGCTTCACAAAGGAAACAACAATGGAGTTTTGTGTTTTTGGAAGAGAGAGAAGAGAGAAAATGCTATAGAATTAAGTGATTAATGGCCTTCCAAGAGCCATATGGCCGTAGACATCAAGGACCAAGAGGTGTCCATTAGGTTGGCTCCATCCTAGCCTTAGAATTGATCAATGGTGAGGATTAAGACTTGATTACCAAGCTTTGCTCTCATTGGTTAATCCTAGCCTTGTCACTAACCTTGTCATCAAGCTTAGTCACTAACTAAGCCTAGTCATTAAGCTTAGTCACATGCTCTTGAATGTTCCACCACTAATGATGCTTAATTAAGCTACTAATCCTATTAAGTTTTTACTAAATGTGGGTCCCGCAATTCATTTCTGAGTCCATTATCGCTTATTTGTACTGACTAATAAAATAATATTATAATAATATAAAATTATTTTATTTCACAGTAAAATCCTAAAAATTAAAAGATTACTAACCGTATCATTCAGAATTGGGTTTAGTAAGATCCCCCACCTCCGAATAATTAAAATAAGATTTCCCCGACTCGAAAAATATTATTTTCCTGTCCCGGAGCAAATCACACAAAAAGTTCAAATAAAATAACAAACAATAATATAAAGCAGTAATTCATACAAAAAAAAAAACAAACAGTACAAAAAAGACATAACAGTCATTTATCCTAAAGTTGAAAAACAGAAAACAGTACATTCGGGACTCAACGGTAATACCCCAAAAGTTTAGGGTGTTACAACTCTGCCATCCCTAACTGGTTTAACTGTTAGTAAATATGACAAACATAAACACACTTACAAAAAAAAAATTTCAAGCATTTTTAAACAATTTTTTTTTAATTTTTTTTTTGAAAACAATTTTTCACACAACAATTATTCACACTATCTTTCTCCCAACCAGATCACAACATTGTCCTCAATGCTAAAATATAGATGAGTAAAGGAAAGAAGATAGTACTTGTTGGAGAAATTCGTTGCAATTTTAAACAGAAACAAAGTACCAAAGGTAAAGAAAAGTTATAGATGACATATCAGATCTGACTTGTGTTTCATGCTGCTTCCTTCACTGCTTCCTTCTAATTTAATTTTTTTTATTTTTTTTTGTTGGCCAACACTATTTATATCCCCATACGAAGGCTCCGAAATCTGGGAGGCACTTAAGCCGACTTATTAAAAAATACAAACGAAATACTAAAAACTTACCTTAGCTTTGGTAGACAGGATCTTCTACCAAAGTCTCGACTATATCTGGATCTTTTAACTCAAGTTATGGCTTCAACTGCTGGCCATTTACCTTCCTCCAATTTAATTTCATGAGAATAGACTAGGGAAAGACCACATTTTTTATCAGGAAAACTCCAACCTTTATTAAACAACTTCTTAAACTTTGGATGCCATCCCCGAATGTCATGATCCTGAGTTACATAAAAGTTAGTACAATTATCAAATACATTAGATGGATTACTAATAAAATTAAACTTAGAATTAACAAGAAGATTCTCAAGGGGATCAAAATCAAAGGTTGTAGAAATTCCCTTCTCCATGATTGAGTCAATCATGTATGTATGGTGACCTTTGTCATTATTTTCTGGCTTAACAGGATTCTTTGTCACCTCAGGTTCCTTAGGTAGTTTGACATCACTACTATCTTGATTCTTTTTCACATCTTCTAACTCATTCACACTTAAGGAGTTCATCATTCTGAACACTTGGCTCTTTATCTCCTTACTTTCTTCAACAACCTTTCCATTCCTAAGAGTTATTACCAAATTGACTTGATCTATTTGTTTGCTTTCAGAACAACCCTCATTTAGATAGTACTGACTTTTGGGATTTAATTGAGGTTGAGAAGAAAATTTTTCTTTCTCGTGAATGGTGAGTGCAGACGTAAGTTTAGCAATAATGTCTTTTATGTCAATCATGGTTTGAGTGGTTTGTTTATTGATGACATCTTGCTTTTCTATGAATGCATTCAATGTTCCTTCAAGGTTTTTCCTATATGGTAGGACATAAGGTGCATATCCTTGAGAATTTTGAGAATCCTGTTGTTCATGAGGAGGCGGTGGTTGCATAAATTGTGTTTGATTATTATTTCTCCAATTGAAATTCGGGTGATTTCTCCATCCTGGATTGTAAGAATTTGAAAAAGAAAAGGTGAATGACTTTTTAAAATTGTTCATTGCATTTACTTGCTCATGCACAACTTCTTTAAAATCAGGAATATTAGGACATTCATTTGTCAAGTGTCCTAATTCATCACAAATATCTTCAATTTGCACAGATTTGACTTCTTTTACTTTCCCTAATTCCATTGCTTCAATTTTTCTAGCCAAACTGGCAATCCTAGCATTTAGATCTTCTTCTAGCCTAAAGATTATTTTTTTCTTTATTAGCATTTGCAAGGTTAGATCTAATTGAATTTCTAGAAATATTAGTATCATGCCAAGATTGAGAATTTTCAGCTAACTAGTCTAAATAATCTAAAGCTTCATCAGGTTCTTTATCAAGAAACTTGCCATTACACATTGTTTTCACAAATTGTTTAGTTTCAAGTGTTAAACCTTCATAAACGAAGCTTATAATCCGCGATTTTTCAAAACCATGATGTAGGCAAGAATTTAACAAATCTTTAAAACGTTCCCAACTTTGAAAATACGCTTCATTTGAATTTTGGGAAAAATTTTGGATTTGTCTTTTCAAAGCATTGGTTTTATGTGTTGGAAAAAATTTCTTTAAAAACTCACATTGCATTTCTCGCCATGTTTCAATTGATCTTGGTTTCAAAGTGTTAAACCAAGTTTTTGCTTTATCTTTCAAAGAAAAAGGAAATAGTTTAAGCATAACAATCTCTTCAGTGCAATTTTTATCATTGAAAGCAATACAAACTTCCTCAAATTCTTTTAGATGTAAATATGGGTTTTCCGATTCTAAACCATGAAAATTTGGAAGTAAAGAAATCATACCCGACTTAAATCTAAAATTGTTAGCATTAGTTGGGAAGACAAAACATGATGGACTAGAATTTCGGTGTGGTTACAAATATGCATGCATAGTTCGCAATGGTTGATTTTTATGTTCATAATGTACACTTTCATTTTCAGCTATTGGTGGCTGATTTTCATCCATTATATCAATTGTGTGTGATTGCGATTCAATCAGATCAATATATAAAGTACCAGGATTAATTTTAACTAAATGATCAGAATTTGAATCACGATACCAAATAAACATAAATAAGTGACATAAAATTAAATAAAAGTAATGTACAAGCTAGCGGTATAAACTATCCATTAAATATTAACAAGGGTGTGGTATAAACCGGCCACCCAAAAGAAATAAATATATATATATATATATATATATAATAATAATAATAATAATAATAATAATAATAATAATAAGTAAAAAGTTAAATAACGACAAAATAAAATAGTTAGATAGTTAGAGAGTTAATAATATACAAGAAATAAAATGCAGGAAATAAAGTGCGAAAAATAAAATACGAAAAATAAAATGCAGAAAAATAAAGTGCGAGAAAATAAAAAGCGAAAAATAAATTACGAAAAGTAAATTACATAATTTAAAAGTTAGATTGTTAGTAAGCATAAAGCGTAAATAATAATAATAAAAAGCATAAAGCATAAATAAATAAATAAATAAATAAATAAAAATGTTTACAAAGATGGGGTAATAAACCAACCACCAAATAAAAAAAAATGCAAAAAGTAAATTAAAGAAAAGTAAAAGGGAGAGTTACCCCCACTGAGTTAGTGCGTAAAAATAAAAGGGAGAATTAACCCCACTGTACAAGAAAATAAAAGGGAGAATTACCCCCACTGAGTTAATATATACAAAAGGTAAATTTTTTATTTTTTTTATTATTTTTAACTTTTTTACTATTCATTTACTATTCACTATTTACTATTCACTATTCATGTTACTATTTATATTACTATTCACACAAAAAAAATACTAGTTAGTGCGTTAGTAAATAGATAAATAAAAATGAAAAGAGTAAAGGAGGAATATACCTGATAGTGAAGTTTACTTACAGAAAGAGAACCTTAATATATTAGAACTTCAAATTAAGTCCCCGGCAACGGCGCCAAAAACTTGACGGGATTTAATTATATTTAAAAGTTTCAACCCAAGTGTAGGTTGTCTCAAGTAATAAATTCTCAGGAGTCTGAGGTCGATCCACAAGAAATTGATGAAGGAAAACTAATTAATTGAGGTAAGGAGCAGATTTGTCACAAAATTAAAGATGATATAAGTTGTTCACAAATGAAAAGGATTTGCTTGGGTTAGGAGATCCACTCTTGGTAATAAATTAAAAATAAGATTATTTCGTTTTATAACTCAATTGAAATCATGCATAATGAAGATTCCAATCGGAAGATTTAACATTCAAAGTTCAATCATGTAATTGTATGATAGTTCCAATAATTATCTACTAATACTTGTAAATCATCAAAAGCATCTACTGTGCCAATCCTATTGTCTACAATGGATCAAGATATTCACTATACAAGAAGAGTTTCTAAATTAATTGGAAACAACATACAATACATATAAAAGTCATATAAAATATATCATTTAAAGCACAAGAAATAAATAAATCTAATCTCAATTTATTACTAAAAGCTTCACTCCTTCACCCAAGCTAGATGAAAATTAATTACACACGAGAAAGAAGAAAATAAAAAGAAAAGAAAAAGGAAAAGAAAAAGAAAGGAGAGAGAGAGAGAATTTCTCTCCCTGGAACCGACGTCTCTTCCTTCTGCAGAACGCTCCAATTTATAGAAAATTTGGAGGTTACTGTGCATAACTACATAGTGAAACTTAACGATTAAGTATTGCACAGTAACTTGATGACATCAGCATAATGTCATGCTATAGTAATTGCTGACATCATGCTACAGTGATTGCTACAGTACTTGCTGCTACAGTGTTTTGCTACAGTGATGTGCTACTTCTTTTTTTTAAAAAAAAAATCTTCTATGCAATCATCTCCATTCTTCTATTCTTTGCATATACCTAACAAAAATACATAAAAATACATAATTACAACACAATTTAAAATGTTAAAAATATAATAAAACTCAAGAACAAACCCAATTAAAAAGATTAAAAAGAATGAAAAACACACATACTGAACCGTAAAAATTATAAGTTTTGCAGGTTCATCAACTTTTCAGAGGGATCTTCCATAAATTGACCACCCTTTTTCAATGGGGATGGTTACGCATGTTGGAAGAAAAGAATGAAAATCTTCATCGAAGCTATTGATCTAGATGTGTTGGATGCTGTCGAAAACGGCGCATTTATACCTACACGAGTAGTCAATGGTGTAAAAACTGAGACACCTAGAAGTGATTGGTCTGATGAGGATAAAAGAAAAGTTCAACATAATTTGAAAGCTAAAAACATCATTACCACTGCCTTGTGGTATGATGAATTTTACATAATTTCAAACTGTAAAACTGCTAAAGAGATGTGGGACACTTTACTAGTTACCCATAAGGGTACTAGTGAAGTTGAGAGGTCAAGAATCAATTCTCTTACTCATGAATATGAATTATTTAGAATGAACCAAGGAGAAAGTATTTATGAAATGCAAAAGACGTTCACCCACATCGTTAATCATTTTGCATCTTTAGGAAAAAAAATTCTAACGAAGATTTAATTAACAAAGTGCTAAGATGTTTGAGCAGGATTTGGCAACCCAAGGTTACAGCCATATCAGAATCAAGGGACTTGTCGACTATGACATTAGCTACCGTTTTTGGAAAATTCCATGAGCACGAACTGGAGCTAAATAGACTAAGCCAAAGCGAAGAAAGTGATAAGAAGAAAAAGGGCATAGCTCTTAAAGCCACTGCCTCAACAATTGACGAAGATGATGATGAGGATGAAGAAAGCACCAAAAATGTTGAGCTAAATGAAGAAAACCTTAGCCTCATGGTTAAGAAATTCGGTAAGTTTCTTAGAAAGAAGGGAAACAAAAGAAGACCACCTTTTCCTCCAAAGAAAACTTATCATAAGGGGGAATGATCAACTTCAACTCCAACTTGCTACGAGTGTGGAAAAATTGAACACATGAAAATGGAGTGTCCAATTTACCAAAAGAAGATGGAGAGATTTGAAACCCTTCAAAGAAAGAAAGGGAAGAAGAGCTTACATAGCATAGGATGACAACGACATGGACTCAACTGATAGTTCAGATAGCGAAGAAGGCGATCCGTGTCTTATGGCCAAAGGAGAAGAAGAAGAAGAAAGTGACAATGAGGTAAATTCTGATTTATTGCCTTCTTATAATGAATTACAAGATGCCTTTGAAGAACTATATGATGAATCACTAAGACTCACTAAATTAATTTCTTCTTCTAAGAAAACAATTTCTTCTCTAAAAAATCAAATTCTTATTTTAAATAAAGAAATTGAAGAATTAAAAATTGAAAATGAATCCTTGGGAATTATTGATGCATACACATCTCATTCTTGACATGCTTCTACTTCTTCTTCTTGCTCTTCATGTCATATACTCGAAAAAGAAATTGAAAACTTAAAGAACACCCTTGCAAAATTCATCTATGGAAGAGATAATTTAAATATCATATTAGGAAAACAAAGGGTTGTTTTTGAAAAAGCTGGAATTGGTTATAACCTGAAAAATCAGCACAAATCTTATAAAAATTTCTTTGTTTATTCAAGTACTTTTAGTAGCCCATTTATTATATGTTTCTATTATGGGAAGAAGGGTCACAATGCATCAACTTGCAATGCAAGGAAAAATATTAATACAAAGGTTGGAACAAAAATAGTTTGGGTTCCTAAGGGAACAATACCCACAACTAACATTCAAGGACTCAAGAAAATTTAGGTACCAAAGGTTAAAAAAAAATTAAATTTGTGTTGTAGGTGTGCTTGAAGGCAAAGAGCTCAAATTGGTACCTTGATTGTGGTGTCCCAGGGCCGATGAGGGCAGGGAGTGGACGCCGGTGTAAGAGAAGCATGGACAAGGAGCGGCTCCTAGCAAGCTTCTAGGCGAAGGGTCCCATGAATAAACTGAATACACATCGGAATGAGAGGGATTCAGAGACTGTGCAGGTATGAGACTGCATAGTTGAGGATAACTTAAAGGAATTGATTAGGAGTAACTATATCAACAAGTTGCAACTTCTTTTCGGGAGCCTAGAACATAAAAACTCCATAATTAAGCATGCTTGACCTGGAGGAATTGTGGGATGGGTGACCTCCTGAGAAGTTTCCTAGGATGCGTGTGAGTGAGGACAAAGCATGCTGAAAAGACCCGTGTTGGTTTGTGGAGACACTCGTCAATCCTGCAGGCAATCCCAGACGTTACAGAGGTATCAGAGACAGGACCTCTCCCAGTACGGTGTGGTTCATGTAACACCCTAATACCGGTAACCTGATATATCAGAATATACCTGGATAAGCAGTATTAGTTATGCTACTTCTAACTTAACATAATACTAATCCATATCATTTGAACAAATAATAATGGAGAGCCTTGTGGAAAACTAAAAGTTATACATATAACATCGCCACTAAAGGCTCATTGTATACATAACTTCTTGTACAAACTAAAAGCAAGTAAATAAATACAAGTTTTAAACTAAAAAGTATAAAAACTATCTTTGTCTTCATACTTCTTCTTCTTGCCTTTCGATGAACCTTCACCTGGATTTACATGGCAATAGCAGGGTGAGAAATCACATTTCTCAGTATAAGTATACCAAAACCAGCAGTTTAAACATTCAAAATGAATAAACCCAACTGAACTAATATTTCCTGTATAAGAAACAATTCCAACTCTCTCTTTATGTAACGTTCTTAAGCGAACTATAATTCTGTTCTGATAACCGAAACTACGATGACATCAAACAACCGCCCATACAATTATTTGAAATCATCGGCCAGACAACTGCCCATATAGCTATCACCAATAATACAGAGTAACACATACACAAATATATTCACCAAACAAAATATTACATAATGCAATGATGGAATGATGTATGTTTATGCTCAAAGAAAAGTGTATGATAGTGTTGGTGCAATGTCATGAATACTTAACTATTCCCCTAGGCGCAGAAGAATTCTGCCATGATAACATATGACCCCTTATAGCCTACTTTTAGGAACGAAGTCTGTCATCACAACACATGACCTCCTACACCCCTAGGTAGGGAGGGAATCTGATACGATAACAAGTAACCTCCTATAACCTACCAAGTAGGGAGGGAGTCTGCAATCATATCATGTAACCTCCTATGACCTACCATAAACTGAGTGGATGCCTCTACCATCTGCTCTCTAGGAATAGCAAGCATATGTGAAATGTGAAGTGTGTGTAATGCGGAGTTATGTCCTAACTCTAACATAACCGCCACATGATCTCATACTAAGTCCATCTTGCATTACTAACTCTACCTCTTCTCTGTGGGAGTATTTCATGCACTACGACATTGAACCAATGCCAACTAGACTTAGTATACTACTGTCTTTGCATTACTAACTCTCTTTAACTCTTTGAGAGCTCTTCATGCACTATGGCATTCACTCTTGCCAGTTAGGGTCTATGGTACTTAACTTTTGCCAACTCGGCACCTTGGCTCTTAACTCTTGCCACTTAGGCACTATGGCACTCCATTATTGCCATCTTGGCACCTTGGCCCTTAACTCTTGCCACTTAGGCACTATGGCACTCTACTAATGCCATCTCGCTTCTTAAATCTCTTATCACCTCTCTTGTGACATCTCTGCAACTTTAAGTTGCTTAAGAAGCTAAGCTCTTGATCTCTAGCAATCCATGTCTAATGGATGCACTACTTTTCTTTTATCTTCCTTTGTATGCCACTAGTTCTTTCTCTCAAAGAATAACCTCTCAAGCGTCTCAACAATCTTTACTAAGCATAAACAAAGGATCTTAACAACTAGGGATTTCAAATCATCAAAATAACATCTTTGATGAAATCTGCTCTGGACCCTTTAAAAGGCTAATTTTCATAAATGCACCAGAGGTACATCCTAACTTCAATGATTCTAAAATTTTATAGGCAAATAGCCTTATGTCTTAGCTTTCAAATGGCTCTGGAATTAACTCATTTCGATATTGGTAGCTCGAGTTATGATAAAAACACTACAGGCTGTCAGAAATGAGTTTTCTTTCTGTTTCGGGTCTATTCGAATACCTCTGGTGGTATTCGAATACCACCCACAAAAATTCACTTTTCTGAGTCTGTCTGTGGTGTTTTATTCGAATACCAACCTTGGTATTCGAATACCACACTGAAACAAAGACTCTGGAGCAGAAAAAAAACAACTATGTTTCTTGTTCTATTAATTATCCTATCATATCTCAATCCTCAAACATGGATTCTAAGTGATTCTAAGTTCCTAACTAGTTCATTAACACTTAGGAAACATCAATCACTAACTTAAACCTCTTGATTTGGATCAAACACCAAAAATCACCCTCTTGGTTGTTCATGACCTAGGTTCAAACTCAAGAACCAACTAGCTCCAATCTATGGATAAATCCATCTATCTTATTCTCAAAAAAGCTAAAAACATACTAACTTAGTCCTTGAAATCAAGAACCAAGCCAAAAACATGGATTTGACTACTCAAATCCCTATTTCCATTCACAAAACCTATGTTCATTCAAGATGCATCAAAGGAATAGATGAATAGAAATCCCCTACCTCTTGCTAGATGAAGATCTTGAAGCCTTGATCTTTGTCTTTGATCTTTCCCCTTTGATTTTCTTCTTTTCCTTCTTCCTTTCTCTCATTCTTCCTTCGGTTTCTCTCTTCTTTCTTTTCCCCTCTCTATTCTGTTTTCTGACTCTCTAATATCTCAACCGTGAGATATTAGACAAGGGAAGTCAAATACGACTTCTCTTGGATAAACACTAAAACTTTGATCTGCTAAGAACACTCAGATTCTACCAAATCTAATATTCTAACCTCCAACAGATTCAAAATAAATCCTAGTATTCATTAAAAATTATTTTGTACTTTTTTTTTCCACTTTTTCATATCTGCTGAGGGTAAATTTGGTATTAAAATGCACAACCAGTATGTCGAAAAATACTAAATTAACTCCGATTACTTTGAAATTTTAACCACACCTTACTTAGCTTATTTTTGACCTAGAAACAAATTATCTAAACTTGTTTCCCTTTAAATAGCAGTTTATGCTATTTTCTGAGTCATTTTAAGCCACTTTCTACACTCTGTGTTGCAGCAAAGTGTCTAAACTAATTCTGTTTGGCACAAATCTTCACTAGCATATCAAACAACTTATATGCTACCTTTGTACATATATAAAAGTCTAATATGTTTTTCCGGGATGTTACATTCTCCCCTCCTTTTTAAAATTTTGTCCCTAAAATTTGGTTTATCTCATGCAAGAAGTCACATGCAACTCACACTTTAAAACAAGCACAACCAAACCTTGAAGAAACAAAACCAAACACTTACCTTTCTCTGAATCCTTAGGCTGTGTTGTCTCCTTGCCTTGCACGATGTAAACCCTTCCCGGAGCTATGGGTCTACTATTGGGCTGAACCTCTTCTTCCTTTTTTGAACACTCCCTGGCAAAATGCCCTGGCTGTCCACACTTATAGCACACTGACTGACCTGCTAAACAAGGTCTATCAGCATGCTGCCTTCCACACTTAGGGCATTGACCCTTCTTAAACTCCACTTGCTCTGATCTACCTTTTTCACCTTTTGTGAACTTTGACTCACTATGCTTCCTTTTCTGAAAACCTTGAGACTCTTGGCCCACTGTAGGTCTCCTATCACGTTTCTCTATTATTCTACACTTGTTGACCAAAGAAGAAAAATCTCTAATCTCCAAGGGTTCTACCACATCTCTGATATCAACTCTTAGACCGGACTCGAATTTCACGCATCTCCAGTTCTCATTCGGGTCATGTCTAAAATGATATGAAAACTTTGATAGCTGCTCAAACTTGGCCTCATACTGGCCCACTGACATACTCCCCTGTTCTAACCTCATAAATTCCACCTCCTTTGCATCATGCAAAGTTTGTGGAAAATACTTTCCCAAGAAAGTTGTTTTAAACATTTCCCAGGTCATCTGAGTTCCAGCAACTGCCATCACTCTTGTGGTACTCTTCCACCAAGATTTCTACTCTCCCTTCTTCAAAGATAAAAGAAGCAAAAGAAACTTTCTGCTCATCAATGCAGGCCATCACTTGAAGAATCCTTTCTATCTTATTTAACCACCCTTCCGCTTTCACTGGGTCAAACTCACCATTAAAAGGTGGAGGGTTCATCTGTCTGAACGCTGCCAAGTCCTGGAAGTTCTGATTCCTTCCGACCGGTTCTTCTTCACAGGCTGTACAAGTTGATTGGCTTCCAACCTCTCTAACATCCTTGTCATCACATTGGTCATAACCACCACCGCATCGGCCATGTTGGGATCTTCAGGAGCTGTGTTCCTTGCTACTCTGGTTTGCTTCTTTGGTGCCATAGCTTCCTGCACACACCGTCACAATTAATATTGAGCTGCAATCTCAATATCATGTAACCATGCAACAGTAGCTAATAACCACCAACTCAAAGCAAAACATGCAATTCAAGCATCACATTAAACATATGAGACAAGAAATGCCTCGCACTTAGCGGAAAAACACTAAATGTGTCTAAGCCTAGTCAGTCCATACCCCGGCTCAACAGGAGGAACTGCTCTGATACCAATAATGTAACACCCTAATACTGGTAACCTGATATATCAGAATATACTTGGATAAGCAGTATTAGTTATGCTACTTCTAACTTAACATAATACTAATCCATATCATTTGAACAAATAATAATGGAGAGCCTTGCGGAAAACTAAAAGTTATACATATAACATCGCCACTAAAGGCTCATTGTATACATAACTTCTTGTACAAACTAAAAGCAAGTAAATAAATACAAGCTTTAAACTAAAAAGTATAAAAACTATCTTTGTCTTCTTCATACTTCTTCTTCTTGCCTTTGGATGAACCTTCACCTGGATTTACATGGCAACAGCGGGGTGAGAAATCACATTTCTCAGTACAAGTATACCAAAACCAGTAGTTTAAACATTCAAAATGAATAAACCCAACTGAACTAATATTTCCTGTATAAGAAACAATTCCAACTCTCTCTTTATGTAACGTTCTTAAGCGAACTATAATTCTGTTCTGATAACCGAAACTACGATGACATCAAACAACCGCCCATACAATTATTTGAAATCATCGGCCAGACAACCGCCCATATAGCTGTCACCAATAATACAGAGTAACACATACATAAATATATTCACCAAACAAAATATTACATAATGCAATGATGGAATGATGTATGTTTATGCTCAAAGAAAAGTGTATGATAGTGTTGGTGCAATGTCATGAATACTTAACTATTCCCCTAGGCGTAGAGGAATTCTGCCATGATAACGTGTGACCCCTTATAGCCTACTTTTAGGAACGAAGTCTGTCATCACAACACATGACCTCCTACACCCCTAGGTAGGGAGGGAATCTGATACGATAACAAGTAACCTCCTATAACCTACTAAGTAGGGAGGGAGTCTGCAATCATATCATGTAACCTCCTATAACCTACCATAAACTGAGTGGATGCCTCCACCATCTGCTCTCTAGGAATAGCAAGCATATGTGAAATGTGAAGTGTGTGTAATGCGGAGTTATGTCCTAACTCTAACATAACCGCCTTATGATCTCATACTAAGTCCATCTTGCATTACTAACTCCACCTCTTCTCTGTGGGAGTATTTCATGCACTACGACATTGAACCAATGCCAACTAGACTTAGTATAATGCTGTCTTTGCATTACTAACTCTCTTTAACTCCTTGAGAGCTCTTCATGCATTATGGCATTCACCCTTGCCAGTTAGGGTCTATGGTACTTAACTTTTGCCAACTCGACACCTTGGCTCTTAACTCTTGCCACTTAGGCACTATGGCACTCCACTATTGCCATCTTGGCACCTTGGCCCTTAACTCTTGCCACTTAGGCACTATGGCACTCTACTAATGCCATCTCGCTTCTTAAATCTCTTATCACCTCTCTTGTGACATCTCTGCAACTTTAAGTTGCTTAAGAAGCTAAGCTCTTGATCTCTAGCAATCCATGTCTAATGGATGCACTACTTTTCTTTTATCTTCCTTTGTATGCCACTAGGTCTTTCTCTCAAAGAAACAACCTCTCAAGTGTCTCAACAATCTTTACTAAGCATAAACAAAGGATCTTAACAACTAGGGATTTCAAATCATCAAAATAACATCTTTGATGAAATCTGCTCTGGAACCTTTAAAAGGCTAATTTTCATAAATGCACCAGAGGTACATCCTAACTTCAATGATTCTAAAATTTTATAGGCAAATAGCCTTATGTCTTAGCTTTTAAATGGCTCTGGAATCAACTCATTTCGATATCGGTAGCTCGAGTTATGATAAAAACACTACAGGCTGTCAGAAATGAGTTTTCTTTCTGTTTCGGGTCTATTCGAATACCTCTGGTGGTATTCAAATACCACCCACAAAAATTCACTTTCTGGAGCTGTCTGTGGTGTTTTATTCGAATACCAACCTTGGTATTCGAATATCACACTGCAGAATAGCACTCCTGGAGCATAAAACAGCCGTGTTTCTTGTTCTATTAATTATCCTATCATATCTCAATCCTCAAACATGGATTCTAAGTGATTCTAAGTTCCTAACTAGTTCATTAACACTTGGGAAACATCAATCACTAACTTAAACCTCTTGATTTGGATCAAACACCAAAAATCACCCTCTTGGTTGTTCATGACCTAGGTTCAAACTCAAGAACCAACTAGCTCCAATCTATGGATAAATCCATCTATCTTATTCTCAAAAAAGCTAAAAACATACTAACTTAGTCCTTGAAATCAAGAACCAAGCCAAAAACATGGATTTGACTACTCAAATCCCTATTTCCATTCACAAAACCTATGTTCATTCAAGATGAATCAAAGGAATAGATGAATAGAAATCCCCTACCTCTTGTTAGATGAAGATCTTGAAGCCTTGATCTTTGTCTTTGATCTTTCCCCTTTGATTTTCTTCTTTTCCTTCTTCCTTTCTCCTTCTTCCTTCAGTTTCTCTCTTCTTTCTTTTCCCTCTCTATTCTGTTTTCTGACTCTCTAATATCTCAACCGTGAGATATTAGACAAGGGAAGTCAAATACGACTTCTCTTGGATAAACACTAAAACTTTGATCTGCTAAGAACACTCAGATTCCACCAAATCTATTATTCTAACCTCCAACAGATTCAAAATAAATCCTAGTATTCATTAAAAATTATGTTGTACTTTTTTTTCCACTTTTTCATATCTGCTGAGGGTAAATCCGGTATTAAAATGCACAACCAGTATGCCGAAAAATACTAAATTAACTCCGATTACTCTGAAATTTTAACCACACCTTACTTAGCTTATTTGTGACCTAGAAACAAATTATCTAAACTTGTTTCCCTTTAAATAGCAGTTTATGCTATTTTCTGAGTCATTTTAAGTTACTTTCCACACTCTGTGTTACAGCAAAATGCCTAAACTAATTCTGTTTGGCACAAATCTTCACTGGCATATCAAACAACTTATATGCTACCTTTGTACACATATAAAAGTCTAATATGTTTTTCCGGGATGTTACAGTTCGTGGATGAACCAAGCGGAAGTTGGTGGGCATGTGGTGTCCCGGGGCCGACGAGGGCGGGGAGTGGATGCCGGTGTAAGAGAAGCACGGACAAGGAGCGGCTCCTGGTAGGCTTCTAGACGAGGGTCCCATGAATGAATTGAATACACACCAGAATGAGAGGGATTTAGAGACTGTGCAGGTATGAGACTGTATAGTTAAGGATAACTTAAAGGAATCGATTAGGAGTAATCATATCAACAAGTTGCAACTTCTTTTCGGGAGCCTAGAACATAAGAACTTCATGGTTAAGCGTGCTTGACCTGGAGAAATTATGGGATGAGTGACCTCCTGGAAAGTTTCCTAGGATGCATGTGAGTGAGGACAAAGCCTGCTGAAAAGACCTGTGTTGGTTTATGGAGACACTCGTCAATCCTGTAAGTAGTCCCGGATGTTACATCGATGGTGGATGCTCCAAGCACATGACCGGAGACAACTCAAAATTCTCTTTCCTTGTTCCAGAAACTCATGGACATATAACCTATGGAGATAACAACAAAGGAAAGATTCTTGGAGTCGGCAAAGTCGGTAAGAGTCCTAACTCCTCTATTGATAATGTATTACTGGTTGAAGGTTTGAAACATAACTTGCTTAGTATTAGTCAATTATGTGATAAAGGAAATAGAGTTATTTTTTATTCAAATTGCATAATTGAAGATAAAAATGATAAGCATGTTAAGTTTATTGGTCATAGAGTTAATAACATTTATATGATTAGTCTTGATGATATATCTTCAAATGATGCGAAATGCTTTTTAAATAAGGAAGATGAGTCTTGGTTATGGCATAGGAGAATTGCTCACATTCACATGGATTACTTAAGAAAATTGGTTTCTAAAGAACTAGTAATTGGACTACCCAAGCTCAATTTTGAAAAAGATAAATTATGTGACATATGACAAAAGGGAAAACAAGTAAAGGTCTCTTTTAAAGCCAAAAACATTGTTTCAACTACTAGACCTTTGTAACTTTTGCACATGGATCTTTTTGGACCATCTAGAACTATGAGCTTCAGTGGGAATTACTATGTGTTAGTGATTGTGGATGATTTTTCTAGATTTACATGGACTTTATTTCTTTCTAAAAAAATGATGCATTTCTAGTTTTTAAGAAACTTGCCAAAGTTATCCAAAATGAAAAAGGTTTTTCAATTACATCCATAAGAACTAACCATGGTGGTGAGTTTGAAAATTATGTTTTTGAAACTTTCTGTGATGAACATGGCATTGAGCATAATTTTTCTGCTCCTAGAACTCCACAATAAAATGGAGTTGTAGAAAGAAAAAATCGATCTTTGGAAGAAATGACAAGAACTATGCTCAATGAGGCTTCTCTTCCTAACTATTTTTGGGCTGATGCAGTAAATATCACGTGTTATGTAATGAATAGAGCCATTATAAGGCTGATTTTAAAGAAAATCTCATATGAGTTATACAAGGAAAGAAAGTCAAATGTCTCACATTTTCACGTTTTTGGATGTAAATGTTTTGTTTTGAATAATGGAAAGGATAACTTAGGAAAGTTTGATGCTAAGTCTGATGAAGGTATATTTCTAGGCTATTTTATTCATAGCAAAGCTTTTAAAATTTATAATAAAGGAATTATAACAATTGAAGAATCCATTCATGTTGCTTTTGATGAAACTAATCCAAATGGATCGAGAAAGGAGTTTGTTGTTGATGATGTTGCAGAAGCTTTGGCGAAATCATATTTGGACAACAAGGAAGAAAGGAAACAAGAAGAGGAATCTCCAAATCAAGAAGAATCACAAGTGATGTGAGCCCACTAAGGAGCATGGATCAAGGAGCACTACAAGGACTTGGTGGACCTATGACAAGAGCTAGGACCAAGAAAGCCCAAGAAGTCCTAAATCAAATGGTGACAACTTTAATTGAAGCAAGCCCAAATTCAAGTCTTGATGGAGTGGAGCCCAAATTGGTCACTTATCTCATCCAACTTGAAGACCCATGATGACTTGGATGTCCACTTCTCTAAAATAGCATTTTTTAGTTTATTTCTATTAAATAAAGTGTAATAAACTATGAAGGATGAATAGTGCACATTTTTTGGGAGGGCAACCTTTGGTTTGCATGCCTAGGTAACTCCTATTTGCTAGTTAATGCTTTAATTAGCCACTTAATGGATTAGTTATTGCTTTTTATGGGGAATTTGTCACATTATGATGACCATTTTGTATGCATATTCTATGCACCCCATTTTCCTATAAATAGGAGCCTAAAACATGAATGAAGGGACTTTTGGATGTGAATTTGGATTGAATCCATTTGTGAGAATTTCATTCTCTTTGGTTCTTGGTTGAGCCATCTTGGTTCTTATCAAAGGCTTCCTTACCTTTGTGGCGAATCTTCGCTTGACTTATCACTCTCTAAGAGTGTGGCGTCTTCTTCCTCCCATTCCTTTTCCTTTTTCCATCTTTTCTATTATTTTTACTATTCACATCACTATTCATCAGTTCTGTTCCTCGGGTATTGTTCATCATTTCATTCTTTGAAACACTAAATCAACTCAAGGACGATCCGTAAAAACAATATGCATCCAACTTGGATCATATCAACAAGTCATGGACCTTCCTAAAGAATGGAGGACATCAAGACACCACCCTCTTGACTCTGTGATAGGTGATATCTCAAAAGGGGTAATTACTAGAAACTATCTTAGAAATGCATGTAATCACTTAGCCTTTGTTTCTCAAATTGAACCTAAGGATATAATTGAAGCTTTTGATGATGAACATTGGATCTTAGCTATGTAAGAGGAATTAAATCAATTTGAAAGAAACAAAGTTTGGGAATTAGTTCCTAGGCTTAATAATCATCCTATAATTAGTACTAAATGGGTGTTTAGAAACAAACTTGATGAAAATGGCTTGATAACAAGAAATAAAGTTGGATTAGTTGCAAAAGGTTATAATCAAGAAGAAGAAATAGACTATGAAGAAACCTATGCACCTATAGCTAGATTAGAAGCCATTAGAATGTTACTTGCATATGCTTGCATCATGGATTTCAAGCTATATCAAATGGATGTTAAAAGTACTTTTCTAAATGGTTTTATTCAAGAAGAGGTATATGTTGAACAACCTCCAGGTTTTGAAAATCATGAACTATCCAACCATGTTTTTAAACTCAAAAAGACCTTGTACGGCTTAAAACAAGCTCCTAGAGCTTGGTATGAAAGGTTGAGTAAGTTTCTTTTAGAAAATGATTTTTCAATAGGAATTGTCGATACTACTCTTTTTATCAAAAACAAAAAGCATAATATTCTCCTTGTACAAATATATGTGGATGACATTATCTTTGGTGCTACTAATGAATCCCTTTGCAAAGATTTTGCTAAGTCAATGCAGAATGAATTTGAAATGTCAATGATGGGAGAACTTAATTTCTTCCTTGGGCTTCAAATTAAACAAACAAAAGAAGGAACATTTATAAGTCAAACCAAATACTACAAGGAACTGCTCAAAAGATTTGAAATAGACAATGCTAAGCACATGGCTACACTAATGAGCACTTCTTGCTATTTAGATAAAGATGAAGGAAGTAAATCCGTAGAAACAACGAAATACAGAGGTATGATTGGATCTTTTCTTTATCTTACTGCTAGTAGGCCAGATATTATACTTAGTGTTTGCATGTGTGCTAGATATCAGGCTAATCCTAAGGAATCTCATTTAAGTGCTGTTAAAAGAATAGTGAAATACCTAGTAGGCACTTCACAAATGGGTTTGTGGTATCCTAAGGGTGCCTCATGTAGCCTAATAAGATATTCCAATTCTGATTTTGCAGGATGCAAAATGGATAGGAAGAGTACTAGTGGGACATGCCACTTGCTTGATAGCTCTTTAGTTTCTTGGCATAGCAAGAAACAAAATAGTGTGGTTTTGTCTACCACTGAGGTTGAATATGTTGCAGTCGGGAGTTGTTGTGCTCAAATTCTATGGATGAAGCAACAACTTCTAGACTATGGTCTTCAGCTTGGTCACATCCCGATAAGATGTGATAACACTAGTGCAATAAACCTCTCTAAGAATCCCATTTTGCATTCTAGAACAAAACATATAGAGATAAGACATCATTTTATCAAAGATCATGTACAAAAAGGGGACTGCATTCTTGAATTTATTGAAACATCTAAGCAACTTGCAGATATTTTCACTAAACCCCTAGCAAAAGAAGCATTCTTTTACATTCAAGGAGAAATAGGCATAATTGATCAATCCAACATATAAATGCTTGTAATTATTTGCTTAAATTATAATTTTATCCTTCTTGAATTTTTACTGACTTAAGCGCCATAGATATCTCAAAATCTTTTTTTTTGCAGGTACTCCATAAGTGGGAAAGTTTTCATCTCTCAAAATGTAATTCTGGACATAATATATATGCTTTCTTGTTTAAGTTATTCGAATACCACCCTATGGTATTCGAATACCATTGCTTTTATACGTGTGAATTTGTGATTTTATGATAGGTCTATTCGAATAGACCTATGGCTATTCGAATACCATACATCAGTATAGTATTCTTATGTTTTTTTTATAAGCTGGTGTATTCGAATAACTAAGTAGTTATTCGAATAACCCGAGACATATCTTTATCAGTGTTTCTCACATGCACTCTGGAGTATTCGAATAACTTCTAAGGTATTCGAATACTTCTCCTATTTTGTTCATAATTATGTGATGGGTATTCGAATACAGTAAGAGGTATTCAAATGCCATAGGCTGGCAACCAAGCCAAACTGGCCTATCTATTCGAATAACTAAGAAGTTATTCAAATACCTTTTATCAGAAGGGTGCGTCCTTTGGTCTTTCCTAACCATTCTATTCGAATACATCTTATGGTATTCGAATAGACTTTGGGGATTCTTTATATAGCCCCCTTCATATCCGTTCGTTCATTCGAATACCCTTTCTTTCATTTCTCTCCGTTTCAAAACCTTTTGGTGTCCCTCTTCTCTCTGTACCCCCCCTCGTATTTCACCTTCGTTCCATCCACTACTTTTCTTACCTCCATCTCACTTCCATCAATGGCTTCTTCTTCTTCTCGTCCAAAGCGTCCTCGCACGAAGACGACTCCATGCAACAACCCGCTGGACCTTCGAAGGCTCTCCTCCAACGAGCAAGAGCTTGGGCGCTTCATTACACACTTTCGGGAGCGCAACCTAGTGCAACTGAAGTATTTCGACTTGGGGTTCTTCGAAAGAGAAGGTGGTTTTGACTTTCTGAACCAGCTAAATCACCAAGGCGTTTTTCGTTTCTGCTCTTACAAAGCCGTTCTGTATCTCGACCTGGTCAAGATGTTCTATTACAACCTGAAGATCGAAGGTCAAGAGCTACACTCCGATGTTTGTGACTAACACATTGTGATCATATATGAGGATTGGGTTCAACTGTTTAGGTTACAGTCAATTGGCTACAAGATTGAAGAAGATAAAGAAATGCTTCTCCCGTAATTCAACAAGAACAGAGCAATTGAAGATGTTCTGAGACATGGGTTGGCATTACCTTCGACTCAAAAGGGAGTCAAAGGAGGCATGATGAAGAGCCAGGACAGGCTCCTACATTATGCTGATGCCCACATCCTAGCTCCTAAGGTTGGAACTACACCTACCTGAGCGAAGATGATGTGTTCATGCTGTGGGTCCTAAAGAAAGGATACCAGATTAACTGGCCCGTCTTCATCATGAAGCATATGATGAGGGTAAAAGGTAAATAGAGATCTGAGCTACCCTATGGAGTGATCATCACTGCCTTCCTAGGCAAGTACCCTCAGATTTTGGAAACCGAGCGAGCAACTTCGCTGACCCATCATCTCGTGTTTGGGTCCTTCACCCTCAATAAAATGCAGATGATTAAGACTGATGAAGGCTGGGTGTTCCTAGTTGAAGTTGAAGATGATGAGGATGACCCTCAAGGCGAACCAGCTAATCCTGTTGCCCCTGCTGCTGCTACTGCGGATATTCTTGCTCCTGCTCCTGCTCCTATCACTAATAAGTAAATCTTGGCTTCTCTATTGGATAACAGAGCTTACATGGAGAACACCTTCACCATTATGTTTGACAGATTAGCTGGTGTTGAGCGTGAACAACTGCACTTCGAGCTCTGCTGTCTAGCAATGAACCTGCCTCTCCTCCTCCGCCACCAGATGCCTATTTCTAGGACTCGCTTTGGATATGTTGCTTTGTTCTATTTTTTTTCCTTTTTTGGTTGTTTATTGTATTGGTTTTTTTTTAATGGAATTGTATATGTACTTGGCCAATTATCTTTACTGCAATGAGTACTTTGATCAATCTGTTGCCAATTAAATTGTTTATTGTTTATTACATGCCAATTATTTATGTGCATCCTTTTTTATCATGCCAAAAGGGGGAGAAAATTAATCAATCTTATTTGAGAAAAGACAAGTTAAACTAGATTAACACTAGCTATTGGATTCCAAAAGAAAGGGGGAGAATGTGCTTATCTTTGATATTAAAATACCTCTTTTAAAAGAGGAGAGTAAGTCTCTTAACCTACTTCTTTGAATTCTAATTTATATGAACTAATGCTTTTCTTAATGATAGTTTGTCATCATCAAAAAGGAGGAGAATGTGATTACCATGCACCAATGAAGATGAGTTTTGATGATAACAAACATGAAGATGATGAGAAGACCGAATCCAAGATCTTCAAGATTAGTTTTAGGACTTAGGATCTCTCTTGTACAGAGCTTTTTATAGGATATCTCATTATTTGACTTAAAAGATCTAAAAACATGTTTTCTTACAAAGTAAATTAAAGTTTTAATATGGCTTTGAAAAATCGAAGAGTTTGTGGAATTTTATAAATCACCTGATTTGTTTTCCAAAGTGTTTTTTAATGACTTTCAACAGAGGTATTCGAATAACCTATTAAGGTATTCGAATAACCTATTTCTATTTCAATACGTTTTCATGTTTTCATAAGAGGTATTCGAATAACCTAAGTGGTATTCGAATATTCCTGATTACAGAATGCTGGTTTTAAATAGAGGTATTCAAATAACCTTGTAGGTATTCGAATAACATCCTTCTAAACAAATTTTACAATGTGTTTAAAATAGAGGTATTCGAATACACCCTTGTGGTATTCGAATAACCCTCTTCTGAACTGTTTTTTTTATAAGAAATGAAAATAGTGGTATTCGAATACCCCATGATGGTATTCGAATAACCCACGAGACTCTGTTTTGAATTTTGAATTCATACATAAACGTTTGAGCATTAATTATCATGTTAAATGCATCCAACGGGCATTTGTGCTCAAAGGCTCTATAAATAGAGACCTTGGGTCACTTCTAAAGACCCCAGACAATCTGAACTTATTTTGCTTGTGCTAAAACGTGATTTATAATTTTCTCTCTTATTTTCTGTGCTCTTTTGCCACAATTCTGAGATATCCTTGGAGAGCTCTATAATGCTTCAACATGTGATATTTACTCTTTGTGAGAGTTTATTTTTTATCTATCTTCTGCTGTATTTTTGAGAGGGTAAGGTATCCTTCAAAGGCTTTGTAACAAGGGTGAGGTATCCCTTGAAGGTTTGTGTTAGGGTGAGGTATCCCTGACAATTTGAGGCTTTAACTCAAGGGTAGAGTTTCCCTGTGTGTGAAAAGTGCTCTAGATTGTAAAGGTCGCAAGCAGCTGCTTTAAGCTTGTCTTGAATAGTGAAAAATCTTGAACTGTGTTTCAAGGACTGGACGTAGGCCACAAGTGGTTGGTGGTCGAATCAGGATAAATATCGTGCCTGTTTTTCTTATTCTTAATATTTTATTTACCTGCATTTATTTTATTATCTCTTGCAATTTACTTATTGGCTATTCTTCTTCTCTTCTTTTATTTTCACGCCATTTTAACATTTTATTCTGAGCATATTTAATTTGTTTACGCTTTTGCGAAAAGTTTTTAATACTCAATTCACCCCCCTCTTGAGTACTGAAAGTCACTTGGTAACAGTAATCAATAAACGAATCCATATCATATAAACAAAATAATAATGGAGAGCCTTGCGGGAAACTAAAAGTTATACATACATTCTTGCTTCAAAAGAGTACATTGTATACATAAACTTTTCTGCGTAAACTTAAAGCAACATAAATAAATACAATCTTTAAAACTAAGCATAAAAAAACTACTCTAGTCTTCATACTTTCTCTTCTTGCCTTTGGATGAACTTCCACTTGGATTTATATGGCAACAAATAGGATGAGAAATCATATTTCTCAGTATAAGTATACCAAAACCAGCAGTATAAACTTTCGCAAAGAATAAATTACACTGAAACTAATAAACTGACTAATACTTCCTACATAAGAAACATTTACAAACTTCCTCTCTATGTAACATTTCTAAGCAAACTATACTTCTGTTCTCATAACCGAAACCACGATGATATCAAACAATCGCCCATACAATCATTTGAAATCGTCGACCAGACAACCGCCCATACAGCAGTCACCAAAGGCACAAAGTAACACATACACAACAATCACACAAAACATACAAACAAAGCAAAATTTAATAATGTAATGATGAGATGATATATGCTTAAAGAAAAGTGTATGCAGTGTAATTGTAGTGTCATGATGCTTAACTATTCCCCCTGGGTAGGGAGGTAATCTGCCATAATAACCTATGACCTTTTGTTACCATAGGATGTATCATCCTTAACCTACTAAGTAGTCTACTAAGTAGCCTACCTTAACTGGGCAGATATTGCCACCAAAAGTGAGTGGATGCCTCCACTTTCTCATCTCTAGGAATAGTAAGTATGTGTGAAATGTGATGTGAGTGTGTGAAAATGCGGAGTTATGTTCTAACTCTAATATAACTACCATATAACTTTATACTAAGTCAACCTTTGCAATACAAACTCTTCCTCTTCTCTATGAGAGCACTTCATGCACTACGGCATTTAACCAATGCCCTCTAGACTTAGTACACTCTTTATCTTTGTATATTGGCTCCACCTTAACTATGTGTGGGCACTCATACTCTATGACACTCAACTTTTGCTAACTAGCCTGTACACTTAGTTCTCACTTTCTCATCACTTCTCAAGTGATATCTAAGCAACACTTTGTTAGTCATAAACTGAACTTTAATATATGATAATCCATACTTAATGAGTTGCACAACTTTTCCCTTACTTTTCCTTATATACCGCTAGGTCTTTCTCTCTCAGAAATACCCTCACTAGTGCCTCAACACTCTCAAAAGGCATAAACAAAGGATTCTATCAACTAAGAAACTCAAAACATCCTGGTAGTTCTCATAAAGATCACAAAAGGTAGTTCTCACTCTATCTTGGGACACGACATGTTCTCGAACACAGCCCGTGTTTATGGGACAGAAACATAGCAACAAGTTTTCCAGAAGGAAACACGCCCTCCCCACTCCCCCCTTGTTTTCGGACATGGGCCGTGTTTCCATGACAAAAACATTGCAAAACACTTCTGCAAATCCGTGGCAATGTTCATGGTCCAAAATCTCACTTCCAACCACTCTTGATTGGTTTTCTAGTGAATTCTAGCACCCACCCATGCCCCTCAACTTATTATAACTCAATTACAACTTATGGATTTCTCTTAGGCATAAATCTAAAACCAAAATCACATAACTCCAACCATTCTCCAAATCCTAAAACTATGGGTCTGAATGGTTGATCTTGAGCCATAAATGGTCATCTTAGGTTTACTAGGCTTAAACAAACTTAACCTAGTCCTTGGAAACAAGAACCAAACTAAGAATTCGAATTTGGCTCTCCAAATCCCTATTTCTGTTCATGAAAACCTAAGCTCAAGCAATATGAACAAAGAGAAGAATCATGAATAGAAACCCCTTACCTCTTGCTTGGATGAAGATCTTGAAGCCTTAAACTTACTCTTGAATCTTCCCCTTTGCCTTGATCCTTAGCCCTCTAGCTTTTCTTCCTTTTCCTCTTCTCTTTCTCTCCTTTCTTCCTTCAATTTTCTTTTCTTTTTTTCCTCTTTTCTTTTTTGTTTTCTCCTGCCTTTATCTGTGAAAAGTAAAGTAAGACTTTGCTTCTTAAGGATAGATACCAAAAATCTTGATCTGCTAAGAACACTTAGATTCTTCCAAATGTAGATTTTCAACTTCTGACAAGTTTGAAATAAATCTTAAGATTCATTAAAAATCTTGTTTCACCTCTATATTATTTTTTCATATTTGCTGGGGGTCAATCCGGTATTAAAATGCACAACCAGCATGCTTAAAAATACCAAACTAACTCCGATTACTCTCAAACTTTAACCACACCTTACTTAGTTCATTTGTGACCTATAAATAATTTATCTACACCTGTTTCCCTTTAAATAGCACTTTATGCTATTTTCTGAGTCATTTTAGGCCATTTACAATATTTTGTGCTGCAATAAAGTGCCTAAACTAACTCAGTTCGACACAAAACTTCACTGACATATCAAACAAGTCAAATGCTACCTTTGTACACATATAAAGTCTAATATATTTTTCTGGGATGTTACACAGTTGTAGATAACTTGTTTCTAGGTCACAAATGAGTTAAGTAAGGTATGGTTAAAGTTTCAAGGTAATCGGAGTTTGTTTGGTAATTTTAAGCATACTAGTTGTGTGTTTTAATGTTGGATTGACTCCCAGCAGATATGAAAAAGTAGAGAAATGGTGAAACAAGATTTTTAATGAATCTTTGGATTTATTTCAAACTTGTAGGAAGTTAAAATACTAGATTTGGAAGAATCTAAGTGTTTGTAACAGATCGGGAGTTAGTACCACATTAGTGGTTGGCTTATAAGAAGCCAAAGTGGACTTCTCTTCTTCATTTTGCCACGGTAGAAGCAAAAAATAGAGGGGAAAGAGGAGAGAAAGAATAGAGGAAAGGAAGGAAAGCTAGAGGATCAAGATCAAAGCAAAGAGGAAGATCCAAGAACAAGTTCAAGGCTTCAAGATCTTCATCAAAGCAAGAGGTGGAAGCTCTTCCAAAGGAAAGAAGAAAAAGTATGAAAACTAGGATAGTTTTTATGCTTAGTTGTAAAGCTTGTATTTATTTACATTACTTTTAGTATGTACAAAAAGTTTATGTATACAAGGAGCCATTTGAGGCAAAGATGCATGTATAACTTTTAGTTTCTGCCAGGCTCTCCATTATTATTTGTTTAAATGATGTGGATTAGTATGATGATTAAGTTAGAAGTAGCATAGCTAATACTGTTTATCCAGGTATATGCTTGATATACTAGGTTACTGGTATTAGGATGTTACATTATGGTATCAGAGCAGTTCATCTTGTTGAGACAGGGTATGGATTGTCTAGGCTTAGACAAGTTTAGTATTGTTTTGCTATGTGTTATGCATTTCTTATCTCATATGTTAGATGTGATGATAGAATTGCATGAGTTGCCTTAGGTTGGTTTATTATTAGTACTATTGCATGGTTACACGATATTGAGACTACAGATCAATATGTATTATTTCTGTATGTACAGGAAACTATAGCACCAAAGAAGAGAACTAGAGAAACAGGGAGCCCAGCTCCAAAGGGTCCAGATATGGCCGAAGCAATGATGGCTATGGCTGAAGCAATGATGGCTATAGCCAATGTTATGACAAGGATGTTTGAGAGGAAGGAAGTCAATCCACCTCACCAACCTCAACTAGTACAAGAGGTACAAGTTGGGAGGAATAAGAACTTACAAGACTTGGTAGCGTTCAAGCAGATGAACACTCCACCTTTCGATGGTGAGTATGACCCAGTAAAAGCTGAAGGATGGTTGAATGAGATAGAAAATATTTTTGAGATTATGGTCTGCGCAAATGAGCAAAAAGTCTCTTTTGTCTCTTTTATGTCAAAAGGGGAGGCAGAGCATTGGTAGAAAAGTACACAAGATTAACGGTAGTAGCCGAAGCTCAAATGACATGGGAAGTGTTTAGGGACGGCTTTTTTGGAAAAGTATTTTCCAAAAACCTTGCGAGATGCGAATGAGGTGGAATTTATGAGGTTAGAGCAGGGAAGCTTGTCAGTGGGCCAGTATGTGGCCAAGTTTGAGCAGTTGTCAAAGTTTTCTTATCATTTCAGACATGACCTAAATGAGAATCGGAGATGTGTCAAGTTTGAGTCCGGTCTGAGAGCTGATATCAGAGATGCTATAGAGCCCTTGGAGATCAGAAATTTTTCTTCTTTGGTTAACAAGTGCAAGTTAATAGAGAGACGTGAAGGGAAACCTACAGTGGACTAAGAATCCCAAGGTTCTCAGAAAAACAAAGCATAGTGAGCAAAAATTCACAAAGGATGAAAAAGGTAAATTAGAGTAGGTGGAGTCAAAGAGGGCTCGATGCCCCAAGTGTGGAAGGTAGCATGGCGATAAACCTTGCTTGGCAGGGCAATCCGTATGCTACAAGTGTTAGCAGCCACGGCATTTTGCTAAAGAATGTCTGCAAAGGGATGAAGCATAGCCAGATAGTAGACCCTTAGCTCAGGGAAGGGTTTACATCTTGCAAGGCAAGGACGCAACCTACAGGTTTAGAAAAAGGTAAGTGTATTGTTTTGTTTCTTTAAGGTTTGGTTATGCTTGTTTTGAAATGTGAGTTGCATGTGACTTCTTGCATGAGGTAAACTAAATTTTGGCGACAAAATTTTAAAAAGGAGCAGAGAAATATAACATCTTAGAAAAATATGTTAAACTTGCAATTAGTTACAAAGGTAATGTATTATTTGTTTAGCATGTCAGTGAAGTTTTGTGACAATTTGAGTTAGTTTAGGTACTTTGCTTCAACATAGAATGTGGTAAAAGGCTTAAAATGACCCAGATAGTAACATAAATTGCTTAGTTAAGGGAAACAGATGTGGATAATTTGTTTCTAGGTCATAAATGAGTTTAGTAAGGTGTGGTTAAAGTTTCAAGGTAATCATAGTTAGTTTGACAATTTTAAGCATACTAGTTGAGTATTTTAATGTTGGATTGACCCCTAGCAAATATGGAAAAGTAGAGAAATGGTGAAACAAGTTTTTTAATGAATCTTAGGATTTATTTCAAACTTGTAGGAAGTTAGAATACTGGATTTGGAAGAATCTAAGTGTTCATAGCAGATCGAGAGTTAGTGCCACATTAGTGGTTAGCTTATAAGAAGCCAAAGTGGACTTCTCTTCTTCATTTTCCCACGGCAGAAGCAAAAAACAGAGGGCAAAGAGGAGAGAAAGAAGAGAGGAAAGGAAGAAAAGCTAGAGGATCAAGATCAAAGCAAAGAGGAAGATTCAAGAGTAAGTTCAAGGCTTTAAGATCTTCATCAAAGCAAGAGGTGGAAGCTTTTCCAAATGAAAGAAGAAAAAATATGAAGACTAGGATAGTTTTCATGCTTAGTTGTAAAGCTTGTATTTATTTACATTGCTTTTAGTATGTATAGAAAGTTTATGTATACAAGGAGACGTTTGAGGCAAAGATGTATGTATAACTTTTAGTTTCCGTCAGGTTCTCTATTATTATTTATTTAAATGATGTGGATTAGTATGATGATTAAATTAGAAGTAGCATAGCTAATATTGTTTATCCATGTAACACCCCAAAAATTTGTATTTTATTTATTTCAGGTGATTCTTAATTATTTTGAATAATCCGACTCGACTTCTGTGGATTTTATAATTTTTGTGATTTTTAGAAATTTTTGGGAGTTTTTACGTTTTTATTATTATTTTAATATTGTTTCGAGGTTGTATATGAGCCTTCGTATTTTATTTCTTTTTGAAAATCCTTAATGATTTTTACTAATCCGACTTGATTTTCATAAGTTTTATAATTTTTATGATTTTATGGATGATTATGAAATTTTTATATTTCTCTGATTGTTTTTGGGCTGTTTGTGGGCCTAAGCGGGTCCTGCAAAGTGAAAATTTTTCTATGTATAAAAAAATTTGTATTATTGAGACAAAGACAGGGGATCTTACTAAACCTGAATCTGAAAATAGTTTTAGAAAATTTTCTTTTACTGTGTTTTGTACTATATTTAGTTATCGAGTGATAAAAATACAGTAAAAATATTATTCGTAGGGTAATAGCAGATAAAAATAAATATTATACTAATTAGTCAACCTTGGTTGTTTGGAGATGCACCATTGATTTAATCGAGGGTGGAGATTTAGTCTTAAAAAGTGTTGGAGATCCACCAATGATTTCATCAAGGGTGGAGATTTGGTCTTGTAAAGTGACAAGGACCATTTATGACCATTGGATGTAAGGTTTGAAGGAGTAATCTTGACCCTTCATTTTGGAGACACATCTAATGGCTAGAATTTCAAGGAGAAAGATCCAATGGCCTAGATTAAGTCTTCTAATCTAAAGACTATACCTAGAATCTACCTTAATCCTAACCATTGAACTAATCAATGGTTAGGAATGCTTCAAATAATGGCTAGTGAAATTTGTCACAAATTTGGAGTGCATGAAGAGGGGGGACGGTTTTGTGAAGCTTAAGAGCATGGATAGGTTTGAAGACCATATTATTGCTATCATAATTCATCTTTGTCTCCTCCAAAAAGTCAAGACTTCATCAAAAATTTTCTCTCCATTCTCTCCATGCAAGTTTCGGCCAAGACACCAAGAAACACCTTCCACCACTCTTCAATTTCAAACAATCATATTTCTTGAATCTATACCTTATTCTAAGACACTTTGTAGTTTACACCAAGTTCTAAATCTTTCATCTTCAAGGAGTTTTTCCAAGAACAAGTTCTAAGTTTTTTTTTTGAGGTGAAGTGTTAGGAAACTTCGTTTCTTCTCTTCTTTTTCATGTTCTAAACATGTTTGATCTATGGTTCCTCTTGTTCAAGCTTGATTTACTAATAAATATATGTTTTGTTTTGTGTTTAAGAAACCTTTGGTGGTGAAGGACTTGGAAAAAGAAGCAAAACAAGAAGCTTTTGAGGATCTTCAAGAGGTAAGAGGGAGATCCATCTCACCAACCAAGTATGGTGGTGAGAGATGGTTTGGTATTTGATGGATGGTGAATCCATGTGAGGATTCATATCCATGGTCATGTAATTATTTATGGGTGTTTATGTGTTTATGTGGTTTATGTGTTTTGTATGGTTTATGTGCTTTGATTATTTACTTATGTTTGATATGCTTTGCATGATTTATTTGTGTTAGCATGTTTAATATGATTTATTACTTTTATGGTATGCTTGAAATATAATATGTTGATTATATGTGATTTATGCCATAAAAATTGTTGAAAGGAAAACAATTTTTGGTTCCAAAGACCACGAGGATTTCGAAAAAAAACAAATTAATATTTTCATTTAAAATTGTTTTAGAAAGAATAAACAAAGTTTGTTTTCAAAGAATCATGGTTTTTGAAGGATGTTTTTGAATCAAAAGATTCTAAGTATTTTACTAATCATGAGTTTTAAATGAAAAGAGCAATGAGTTGATGATTTTAAGGATTTGCAAAGAAAGTGAAAATGAAAATGAACAAATGAATTGATTTTAAAGACCATGAGTCTCACGGTTTTTGCAAGAAATTTTAATGGTTTTGTTTGTGTAAAAACAAGAATGGTACTTAATTGATTTAGAAAGAAAAATATTTGATAGCCATTGGAACCATGTACCACAGTTTTGAAGGCTTGTAAATGCCTTGGTTTTATGAAACAAAGTGATTTTCAAGGTGGAAATATAATTTGTTTCAGTATAAGGATTTTGGAAATGGAATCAGAGTGTTTCATCACTTGAAAAATAAGAAATTTCGCTTATAAAAGAAAAAGAGAGGTTGAAAGTGTTTGAACCTCAATTTATTTTAAAGAAGATTAATTTTTAGAATTGATTTGAGAAAAATGGAGAATAAAATAGTGATTTGATATTTTCTAACGTATAACTCATCCTTTAGGTTTTGAAGTGTGATAAGGAATTTTAAAGATTTGAAAACATTGATTTACATCAATGGAAATGGTGAAATTGTGGAATTTATTACGAAAAGGATTTCTTGAATATGGAAATGTGGAAAATTGAGTACGAAGTCATATTATTATGAGAAAGTTTGAAATAGAATTTTTGAAGGTTGAGAAGTATTTTTCGTAATGGAATTATGGTGAAAAACAATTTACATAACTTAAAAACGTGATTTATAAGCTATGTGATTTGAAAAACGTTAAAATATTTCTACGCAATTTGGAAAGCGTTTAAATATTTCAAAAATGATGGAAAATGGTTTATGCGACTTAAAAGAATGATTTTTAAGTTACGTGATTGTGAAAATGGTGGAAAATCGCTACACGATTTGAGAAACGTGTAAATATTTTTACGTGATTGAGAAAACATTGAAAAATCAATATGTGATTTGAAAATACAACAGAAATGTTGCGCGATTGTGAAAACATGACGAAAATGTTTTGTGACTATGAAAATATGATAATATAATTTCGCTGTTGAAAATACAATATGATTACGGTTGAACCAGTGTATGGACACTGTATGAGAAAATGATGAATTTTGCTTGTGATTGGCATTTGGTGCATTATACATGCATTGGAAAGATATGCATTGAGGCATATGATGAAACTTAAAAATATGCACTGTGGCATATCATGAATTTGAACAAAAATTGCATTGAGATATTCGTGCATTGAACAAAAATTGTGACCCTTGTGGTTGAAGAAGGAATGAGAATTGATAGTGAAGTCTATGATGGACCTTAGGGGCGTCAAGGCACGGCAGTCGACTAGTGGATATTTGTCTGTGATGTAACACCCCAAATTTCCTAAAAAGTTGACAGTAATTTTGACAATTAACTGAATTCTACTGTTTAGTGATTTTTGTGTACTGTAAAATTATTTTGAGTATTCCGTCAGTACATTTGATCGTTTTGAGTGATTTACTCTGTGTCAGGAAAATAATAATTTTTGAGTTGGAGAAAATTTTACATAATTTAATTATTACTGTTAAGTCTTAATTATTTTACGTATTCTGATTTGAAATTTGTGAGTTTTCTAATTTTTGTGATTTTGTGTGTGATTATGAAATTTTTATATTACTCTGTTTATTTTAGCGTTATCCGTGGGCCATCTGTGGGCCCAGGGAGGTCATATGTGGGCCCCGTATAGGTCCAGAAAAGTGAAAATTTTTCTGTAGCCAGAAAAATTTGTACTATTTAGACGGAGACGAGGGATCTTACTAAACTTGAATCCGAAAATAGTTTTTAAAATTTTCTTTTACAGTGTTTTGTACTGTATTTAATTATCGGATAAAAATACAGTAAAAATATTATTCGAAGGGTAATAGCAGATAAAATAAATAAATATTGTACTGCGTAGTCAACATTATTGGCTTGGATATCCACCATTGATGTAATCAACGGTGGAGACTTGATCTTGATTTAATCAACGGTTGAGATTTAGTCTTATAAAGTGGCTAGGACCATTTATAGCCCTTGGATGTAAAGTTTGAAGGAGTAATCTTGACCCTTCATTTTGGAGATACATCTAATGGCTAGGATTTCAAGGAGGAAAGATCCAATGGCCTAAATTAAGTCTTCTATCTAAGCCTAAACCGAGAAGCTACATTAAATCCTAACCATTGATCTAATCAATGGTTAAGATTACCTAAAATGGTGGCTAATTATGATGGTCACTTATTGAATGCATAAGGAGAAGCAAGGAAGAGGGGGGACGGTTTTGGTGATGGTTTAATGCATAGCAAAGTTCAAGACCACCATTATTGTTATTCTTGATCATTCTTGATCATTCCAAAGCCTAAGCTCTTTAAAAAAAATTTCTCTCCTTCTCCTTCAAGCTAGCACACGGCCATGATCATCAAATATACCCTCCATCACTCAAAAATTTTATCCAACTTAGTTTCTTGAATCCTTACCTTATTTTAAAAACATCTCTAGTTATGAGTTTTCACAAAATCATTCAACTTGAGCTTCAAATCCAAGCTTCAAGTTTCTATCATAAAGGGTAAAGTTCTTATCTCTTCACCCAAACTTCAAGTTTTAATTTTCTAAGCTATGCTTGAACCATGGTTTACCTATTTCTACACTTGTTATTGATTTTAACATTTGTTTATGATTTTTAGGGATTTTTCCATGGAGCTCTACGAAATTGGTAGGAAGGAAAATCAAGTGTTTTCACTTCATTCTTTATCTTAACCAAATCTAAGAAGCTTTCCTTTCACAAAAATCAAAAACTCCATCCTTGTTCTTCAAGAGGAACCATTCGACCATATCACCCAAAATCACCCTCCAATCTCTTTTAATTTCATCCAACTATAGATCTTGAATCTATATGATATTCTAAACAACTTCCATGTTGGAGACTTTCTCTAAATCATCCATCTTCAACCTTGTTCTTCAAGCTAAAGATTGAAGCTTATTGGTGAAGTTTGATAATCTTCACTTTTCTTTTGATTTTCAAGGTTCTAACCATGATTCATATCCATGGTTTTCTTATTCAAGTCTTATATATATTAATTATGTATGTTTTGTTTTGTATTTGAGAAGCCCTTGGTGGTGAAGGACTTGGAAAAAGAAGCAAAACAAGGAGCTTTTGAGGTTCTTCAAGAGGTAAGAGGGAGATCCATCTCACCAACCAAGTATGGTGGTGAGAGATGGTTTTGTATTTGATGGATGATGAATCCATGTGAGGATTCATATCCATGGTCATGTAATTATTTGTGTATGTTTATGTGCTTTGATTATTTGCCTATGCTTGGTATGATTTGCATGATCTATTGCTTTGATTATGGCATATTTGTGATATATATGTTGATTATATGTGTTGTATGCCATAAAAATTGTTGGAAACGAAAATAATTTTTAGTTCCAAAGACCATGAGGATTTCGGCCTCAACACCTCAAAATAGGTGTTTACAAATTAATATTTTCATGAATGGTAAAATTGGATGTTTAGAAAAGCAAGAAAAATAAACAAAGGGTTTGTTTTCAAAGAATAAGTGTTTCACAGTTTTTGAAGGATGTTTTTGAATCAAAAGATTCTAAGTATTTTATTAATCATGAGTTTTAAATGAAAAGAGCAATGGGTTAATGATTTTAAGGATTTGCAAAGAAAGTGAACATGAAAATGAACAAATGAATAGGTTTTAAGGACAATGAGTCTCACGATTTTTTGTTAAGGAATTTTTAATGGTTTTGTTTGTGTAAAACCATATTGGGGAAAAAGATTTGATGGTTTCAATGGCCAAGTACCACGGTTTTGAAGGCTTGTGAATGCCTTGATTTTATGAAACAAAGTGATTTTCAAAGTGGAAATACAATTGGATTTAGTACAAGGAATTTGGAAAGGGAATCAGAGTGTTTTATCACTTGAGAAATGGAATTTTCGTATGTGAATGGAAAAGAGAGGTTGAAAGTATTTGAACCTCAATTTATTTTAAAGAGGATTGATTTTTAGAATTGATTTGAAATTACAAAGGATACGTTGGTGACTTGAGATTTTCTAATGTGTAACTCATTCTTTGGGTTTTGGAGAGCGTTAGTAATTTTTTTAAAGTTAGAAACATTGATTTAATTCAATGGAATTGTGAATTTGTAACACTCCAACTTTTGGGTAAAAGACCATTGTGTCCCTATTTTACTGTTTCTTATTTTTCTGTATGAAATACAGAAAAATAATACTGTTTGTTATTTTATTTGGTCGTTTTACATAATTTGTTTCGATACAGTAAAATAAAAATTTTATCAAATTACTGTTTTAAATTTTTCTGTGTGAAAAACAGATGTATAATAATTGTCCTGGTATTTTATATAATCGTTTTACGTATTTTTCTTCAAGACAGTGAAATAAAATTTTTCTTGAATTCGCTGTTTTAAATTTTTTTGTGTAATATACAACTATATAATACTGCTGGATATTTTATTTGAACGTTTTGGATGATTAGCTACATTGTGGGAAAAAATGGGAAAATGACCATTACATCCCGAATGTGCTGTTTTTGCTGTTTTTGTTGTTTTTAATTGTTTTTTACTTGATACAGTGCTCAATATTACTGTCTGTGATTTTATATGGACTTTTTGTGTGATTTGCTCCGGAGTAGGAAAATAATATTTTTCCGGACCGGGAAAATTTGTTTTTAATTATTCGGAGGCGGGGATCTTACTAAACTCCATTCTCGAATGAGCCTAAAATTAATCTTTTAATTTTTAGGATTTAATCACAAATAAAATAATTTTATATTATTATAATATTATTTTATTAGTCAAGACAAATAAGTGACAATGGACCCAAAAATATTTTGCGGGACCCACGTTTAGTCATCAAGTGTCAGTACATGGACCAATGAGGAGCTGGTCAAAATTGATGGCTATGACTCATTGCAACGGGCCAATAGGACGATGACACGTGGCGTGACACCTCAGCATCATGACTCAGCAGCTTCTAGAAGGTTCCAGAAGTGCTGACTCGGCCTGTGACTCACCGCAGTGACTCGCCAGTTCCAGAAGTTTCTCTGATGACTCAGCGTTGTGACTCACCATTGATGACACAACCAATGATGCAATTGTGATGTAGTCAGTGACTCAGCATGCTGACTCGCCATGCTGACTCACCTGTTTTGGAAAATATCTATGCTGACTCATCTGCTCTAGAAAAATATCTACGCTGACTCGCCATGCTGACTCACCCGTTCTAGAAAATTCCACGATGACTCATCATACTGACTCATCGTAGTGAGTCACATGTTCTAGAAATTTCTCTTTGATGACTCGCTTTATGACTCATCAAGGGTAATCGAGAGAAAAAAATGATTAATAATAATTGCTACTCATTAGTCTAAAATAAAAATCTATGTATATTTTATTACCCATTAGACAATAAATACTGACTTTATAAACAGTAATTATTGTATAATTATTGTTTATTGGTTAAAGTATGTTAGAAAATATACAATGTGCACCAATAGGAATTGGTCAACAAAAATAGCAACCAATAAGAATCAAGTTAGTAAATAATTAACCAATAGAAATTGGTCAAGAATAATGGCTTGAATTTTTAGGACCAATAGGAAACAAGCTATTAAATAAGTTTGGACTTCTTGAATTTGAATGGCTCTACGGTGGAGGAAAGAGCAATTTGCTCTAATAGCTAATTCACAAAGTGAATTTCACGTAGAAAGCCTTAGGGAATTCTTTTAGAAAGCCTTTTGATGAAGCAAATGTTATTATTCAATTCTTCCTATCATTCAATTAATGAAGCAAGTAAAGACTAGTCAATTTAGTGGCTTTTCTTTGTTGTTTCCACGGCAAAGCTAAAACTTTGTAAGGCAAAATATTACAATTGATTTCTTTCCTATCTTTAATTAATTAACCAAGTATGACAAAGTCAATATCAATGGCTTCTTTTCATGATGCATTTACGGCAATGCATGCCTTTAGGAAGGCAATTCCAACACTTCAATATATTCTTGCTCTCCAAGCATTTCAAAAAGGCAATAAAACTAATTTCCATTTCCTAAAGTTAGTCAATTTTGATGGCTCTCTTTGTTGAATGTCTACGGCAAAGCAAAGTTTTTGTGAAGCCAATATTGCAATTCATTCTTCCTATATTCTAAACTACCTCACGGCCAAAGCTTAGAAAAAGCCAAAGGAGACTTGTTTTTATTTCTCAAAATCTTCAATCTTTCTCCAAATACATCAAATAAGCCAAAAGCTCTCAAATTTCCTTTTCTTTTCTTCTCCAACCTCACGGCCTCTTCATCCTATTCTATCATTCATTCTTCTATAATTCCAAACTACCTTATTTCTTGCTTCTTTACTTCATTTCAAGACCCTTTGTAATTGAAACCTAAGCCTAAATCTTCCATTTTCTATCATGTTCTTCAAAGCTTAAGTTTGAAGCCTTGAAGGTAGGGTTATTTAATTTTCATGTTTCTATCCATTTCAAAATTTTAATCATGATTTTAATCCATGATTATTGTAGTTTAGAGCCTTAGGTATTAATATCGTATGCTTTCTTTGAATTTCAAGAAGCTCTTGGTGAAGAAGATTGGCTTGAAGGAGACATACAAGGAGCTTGGAGGTTCTTCAAGAGGTAAGAGGGAGATTACCCTCATCAACCATGTGTTGGTGGTGAGGAATGTTTGTGGTTGTGGTGAAGAATCCATAAGGATTCATTCACTTGATTGTTTATAGTTTTTCCTAATTGTGATTGATTATGTGTGTAATTTATTTATGTGTTTATTACTTGTGTGTTTGTTAATTTTGTGTTTGTTAGTAGGTTGTTGTGTATTTGTTAGTAGCCTTGTTGTGTATTTGATGTTTGTTTGATGTTTGTAATAATTTGCATGTTACAAGCTTTGATAATATTGCATGTGTTAGAAATGCATGATAAAATATAGGATATGAATAATATGTCAAGGATTGTATGAGTGTTCCAAAGAACACACTAACAAGGCTCACGGCCATGATCCAAATGGGGAACCAAAATGTTCTCTTAATTTTCTTAAAATATGATTTAATTAACCTAGGAGAATTGGTAAGATATCCATTTGTTTAGATCAAGAAAAATGAATTTGGAAATCAAATGGCATAACCTTATATTTTCGGCCAACATGTCTAACTTAAACACTTTGATTTCTAAAATTATTTTCTAGGGTAATGATTTAATCAATGTAGACAATACAAGAGATTTAACATGTATTTAGAAGGTGAAAAATAATTTGGAAATCAAATGCAAAGTTTTTATCAAATTCGGCCAACATGCCAAATTAGATATTCATGATTTCTAAAATTAATTGCAAGCTATTTTCAATCAAGAAGAAGCAATACAAGTTAAAGTAAATTTTCTACAATGAGTTTTAAAGAAATAAAGTGGTTAGAATTAAGTTTAAGAGGTTAACACTAATGATTTTTACTGTAAGAAGAAATACAAGTAGCTTTATAAAATTTCTAACGATAGCTCCCATGTGTTTTGAAGCACGTTAGTAATTTTCAAAAGTGTAATTAATTGGTTGTAATAAAAATAAAAGGAGTTTTGATAGTAAACCTAGAAAACCATTATTATAATTTTTTCTAAATCAAATACTGTCAATTTTTATTAAAAATAGACAAATAAGGCAAAAAAGATGAGCAAAAGACAAGATACGCTATGAAAAATATTCTACGTAATTTAAAAGTACTAAATATTATTTCTGTTTGTTCTAAACAGTTATTTTAAGGAAGTTGGACAAGAAAACGATTTAAAAATCTTACGCGATTGAGAAAACGTATTAAAAATTCTACGCGATTTTGAAAACAGTAAAATATATTTACGCGATTTATAAATGTTTGTAAAAACGACGGAATTATGAAAATGCGATAAAATTTCTACGCGATTGAACGTTACTGTATTTTTCGCTGTCGGGAAAATGTGAACCCGTACAGGTTTTCTTTATATATATATTTGTTGCCAATGAGGGCAAGCTTTCGCTGTCGGGAAAATGTGAACCCGTACAGGCTTTCTATTTTTCTGCCATTGAGGGCATATTATTATCTTGAGGGCATATTCGTAATTTCATATTTTTAGAATTATGTATTGTGTTTATGCCAAATTTTTGGTGGATTGATTGACGAGGTGAATCACATCGTATTGTCGGTGCGATAAGCGTAGTGTGGTTCGAAATTGAATGGACTTGGAGGCATTAGTGTGCATAAATCCATATGTGGACAGTTGGTTGCTCTTCTGGGCCGTGGTAAATGGCAACACACTAGTGGACTCGACACACACTATGTTTAATCGAGATCTGGTAAAGTCTAATAGTACATTGCCTGTAGTGCCACAACGTGAGACCGTGAACTACACCACGCCTTGGATGATGGATTCCATGTGACGTGGGGCTATAGACGCAACGTGTGACAGCGCAATAGTTTGGTTGGGCAGCCGTGGTACTAATAGATTTTGCGGATCATTCTCTCTCTGATGTCTGTTTGTTTTTTTTAGCTCCATGGAGTAGGATTGTGTCATATTGCATATGTTTATATGCTGTACATTATGATCTTTTATCTATGATCTTTTATATGTGATCTTATGATTATATTTTTTTATCTGTGATCTTTTATCGGTAATATTATATGTTTATATGGTATATTTTGTCTGTACATTGTTATCTTTTATTTGTGATATTCTATGTTGTTGTTATCTTTAATCTTCCTTTTATATTGTTATGATTTACTGTTATGGCAATTTTATATTGTATGAATTGTTATATCTATCTTGGTAATGTTATTGTAGTTTATTTTATTATGATATATGCTTATTCAAATTAATTGAAAAATGATAACATGACTATATTTGTATTATCTGTGTGTATGGAATGACTTTGTCATTCGTATCATTCTTTCTTTCTCTGCCGTACTTGTATTGGTGAAAGGGGATCTCACCTCTTTCCTGTGTTGTTTTGTTTGGTTTGTATTATTTGAATTCGTATAGTAGGCGGAGCACATTCTTAAACCTATGAGAGATAATATTCTGAAGATGGTGACGGCGTTGAAGAGTGACCTTCAGACTTCAACAGGATGCAGTTGATGGAGACATGGATCTTGTAGGTTGGGTTTTTTTTCCGTTAGTGTTGTTACCGTGCTATTAGTAGTAACCTTCATTAGGTTTGCTACTGTTTCTCTGAGTCTGTAAATTACATGTTTTACTTCTATAATGAATATTTGGTGGTACTTATATTATGTGTATTAATTAATTCAATTTAATTTCGGTTTTTCTTATAGTTTTTGGTAAGTCTATATTTCCGCGAAATGAAATTTTAAAATTCATCTTTTAACAATCAAAACTTTTATAAAATGATTTCAATTGATTTTATATTTTATTTAAAATGTGACGCCCTACGGAGGGTGTTACAGAATTTGTGGAATATATTGTGAAAAGGATTTTATTGAGTAAAGAAAATGTGGAAAATAATGTGAAAAGTCATATTATTTTGAGTAAAGAATTTCTGAAAGATGAAATGTGAAAAATGATGTTGGAAATGATATTGTTTTGTTTGAAAGTCCAAAATAATGTTTAGAATATTGAGGAATATTTTACGTGAGTGTAAAATGGTGAAAAATGTTTTACATAACTTAAAAACGTGATTTTTAAGCTACGCGATTTGAAAAATATTTAAATATTTTTACGCAATTTGAAAAACATTAAAATATTTCTACGCAATTTTGAAAGCGTTTAAATATTTTTACGCGTTTGAGATATTGTTGAAAAATTGCTACGCGATTTAAAAATGGTGGAATATTTTTACGTGATTGATGAAAACGTTAAAAAATCACTAAGTGATTTTAAAATGAATGGAATATTTTTACGTGATTGAGAAATGATGGAAAAATCGCTATGTGATTTAAAAATGCAATAGAAACATTGCAAAATTGTGAAAACGTAACAGAAATATTGCACGATTGTGAAAAACAAAAAGTGTTTTGTGACTATGAAAACGCGATAACATGATTTCACTATTGAAAATACAATATGATTACTGTTGAACCAGTGTATGGACACTGTATGAGAAAATAACGAGTTTACCTATGAATGGCATTTGGTGCATTTTACATGCATTGGAAAGATATGTCTGTGATTGGCATTGGTGCATTGAACATGCATTGAAAATGATGAATTTTACCTGTGATTGGCATTGGTGCATTGATTATGCATTGGAAAGATATGCAATGAAGCATATGATGAAATTAAAAGATATGCATTGTGGCATATGATGAAATTGAACAAAATTGCATTGAGATATTCGTGCATTGAACAAAAATTAATAGCTGATGCTATTGTGACCCTTGTGGTTGAAGAGGGAATGAGAATTGACCAGAGCATTCTTCTCGAAATTGTGAAAACCTCCATGGAGTAGGACATTGAGTCTATGTGCACATGCATAACATATGCATCATTATTGAGTATTGGTTATGATAAATGAACTGTTGAATACTTGGATAATAATTGAGGGCATTATCATAAATATTGAATATTTATATCTATGTGATATAATAATTGAGGAATATTGGGTGATGATGATAATAACTAATATTGATGGCATTATTGTAATTATTGTTATTTTATACATTATGATGATGGCATGATTGTAATTATGATATGATATATCTGTATGATATGCTGTTTGTGTTATCTCTATGTTACCATGTTGGTATTAGCGTAGGTGATCTCACCTCTTTGTTATATTGTTTTGCTGTGTCTGTATTATTAAAAATTATATAGTAGATGTAACAAGATTCTTAGATGTGACTGGAGACGAATATTCTGAGATTGATGATAACATGGAGGGGTGACCATCCCGGATTCGTTGGTGTGCAATTTTGATGAGGAACAAATATATGATGCATCAAGATAAATACAAGACCGAATAAGTATGTTAAGTTTTTTACCGTTAGTGTTTTACCGTGCTATTGAGTAAGACCCGTCATGGGGTTTACTACTGTTTAAAATTGAGTCTGTAAATTTTATATTTATTGAATCATTGTTAAATATTAATTGGTGTCAATATTGTATATTAATAAGTTTAAATCTATTTTTCAGTATTATCTATAAATTCTGGTAAATTTATGTTTCAGCAAGAAGAAATTTTAAAACCCTCTTTTTATAACTCAAACCTTTTATGAACTGATTTTGAAGATTATAAGTTGGTAGTCGGAAATGTGATGCCCTACGGGGGGTGTTACATGTGGGCTAAGGCTGGACCATATGTCACTTAGCGATGCAGTCCGTTGCAACGTATTGACGATACCTGACAATAACACGATTCTTTCCGATGACTGGGAGATTGTCTTTGGGCTAAGGCTGACAATTAACTAGAGCATTCTTCTCGAAATTGTGAAAACCTCCATGGAGTAGTACATTGAGTCTACATGCATAACATATACATCATTATTGAGCATTGGTTATGATAATTAAATTGCTGAATACTTGGATAATAGTTGAGGGCATTATCATAAATATTGAATATTTATATCTATGTGACATAATAATTGAGGAATGTTGGATGATGATGATGATAAATAATGTTGATAGCATTATTGTAATTATTGTTATTTTATACATTATGATGATGGCATAATTATAATTATGGTATGATATATTTGTATGGTCTGTTGTTTGTGTTATTTCTGTGCTACCATATTGGTATTGGCGTAGGTAATCTCACCTCTTTGTTATATTGTTTTGTTGTGCTTGTATTGTTAAAAATTATATAATAGATGGAACGAGTTTCTTAAACGTGACGGAAAGTGGATATTCTGAGTTCGGTGACAACATCGAGGAGTGACCATCCCGGACTGGTTAGTGTGCAGTTTTGAGGAGGAATAGATATATGGCGCATCAAGATGAATACAAGACAGAATAAGTATATTAAGTATTTATCGTTAGTATTTTACCGTGCTATTAAGTAGGACCCGTCATGGGGTTTGCTACTGTTTAAAATTGAGTCTGTAAGTTTTATATTTATTGAATAATTGTTAAATATTAAGTGGTGTGTGTTATATGAGTTTTAATTAGTTTAAATCTATTTTTCAGTATTACTTATAAATATCAGTAAATTTATATTTCCGCGAGAAGAAATTTTGAAACCCATATTTTATAACTCAAACCTTTTATGAACTGATTTTCAGATTATAAGTTGGTAACTGGAAATGTGATGCCCTAAGGAGGGTGTTACAATCTAGGTATATGCTTGATATATTAGGTTACCGGTATTTCGATGTTACACGCCACACACCACCACTCCAACCCACTGACCGCCTCTCCTCAACCACCTAGATCTGGCCCACAAAACTAGTACCCACGAAATGCATCGCGCCATCGCAACCTTCCCAACTGTTGACCACGCCAAAAATGCAAGCCGCCGCAAGGCCACCATCGTCCTCCACCCCGCAGTTTGCAATGCCACCTACAACCCGTTCCACGCACCACCCAACTTGCAACCGAGCATCATCATAACCCCCCTACTCTTCTATTTCATTGTTTTTGTTGCAGAGACTAAAAGTCTCTTTCTTTGTTCATTTTTTTAAATGACTTATTAATTTTAAAAAAATCTATTAAGAAAAAGTAAAAAAAAGAAATATTAAGAAGAATTTAGATGGGCTATTAAAAAGGAAATAAGAAAAAAAGAATATTAACATGATAAATTAGTCAAATAATTTGGGTTGAGTTTTGTTTTAAAAAATAAATAAAAATCGAATAATTGAAACTTGTTGAGAAAAATAAATCGAGATTAGCTGAGTTGTGACAACTTGATAATCTTGTAACTTTTATAATCATTTGAGTTATGACAACTTGATGATTCAAAATTTTTTAACATAAAAAAAATCAAATGAATTTTTAAAATAAATCTTTTCAGAGTTAAAAATAACTAACTCACAAGAATTTTATAAAGAGCTACGTGACTTTGAGTTTCTCATTGCATCCGAGGATACGTAGGAGCAGAACCCCATTCTATCAAGCCAAAATTAAATTTTCACAATTTATTTATTTATCTTTTAAATTATCAAATTATTGCACAATGATCTTAGGGTAATTGTTTTAGGACAAATGTGTTAGAGGTGTTGTAGGGTTAAGTCTCTACCCTTCCATATGCATAATCAACTCCTGAATCTAATCTGGTTTCAAAGACTATTTTCTAAGAAAAGTTTTCCAATTTTTTCTAATTTAAATAAAATTGGTGGCGACTCCTAATAATTTATATTTTGCCACTCCCGCCGCGATATCAGTCACGACAGATGGCGACTCCACTATGGATACTTGAGAGTCAAGCCCATATAAGTTAGTTGTGCAAATTTTTTTATGATCTTTATTTTACCTTTTTCTTTTTCTTTTTGTTTTCTATTTCTCATCTTTAATTGTTTGTTAATTATTTTATTAATTATTTTATTATGCAAACTTTAGGATAGAGAATTTCTTTTGGGATTTTGTTTTGCATTTGTTTTTGTTTTGCAGGTTACGGGTTTTAAGACTATGAAGGTTTGTATGCTCCTTACATCCACCGCACATTCACATTTATCACACACATCCAAGTAGGGCCCTATACTCGGGTCTGAGTGAAGCTTAAGTTAAGTAGATGTTGTATAGTGGTAGCCATTTTGGATGTACATCCTATTTGGTTATCGCAAAAACCATCTAGTGTATGCCTTTTTCATGAATGTCTCACACCTAGTGGTTTACCCATTGTTTGTAGTTAACAATCTGAAATGAGACTTAGCTCTAGAGATTTTTAGACGGGGATACATAGGAGTGGAACCCCATTCCGTCAAGGCAAAATTAAAAAAAATGTTTTCATTTCATCTTATGCATCTCATGAATCTCATTTATTTCATCTCATTCTTTGTGTGATGTTACCGTGTTCAGGAACCACTATATGACCAAGGAAAAAAGACACTGATCAAACCCGAGTTCATAATATAAGGGCTCGAACAAAGCTTGCATCGATGGCAGCTAAGAATGAAGGAAGAAATCTGAGTATGGAAGTAGATGAGATGAAAGGGAGGATGAATGAAATGACAGAGTCTCAGAGAAGAATAGAGAAAATGTTGTCAACCATGAGGGATACCCTCACCTTGATCGGGGCAGCTTGAAGTATAGGAGTAACTGAGACACATTCGCACTCGCCAACTATCACTTCTATGAGGACAAATCCTGGGGTCACCATTGAGATATCAGTTGTGAGAGGAACCTCAAATACTGCACCGCTAGAAATTCCTATCAGAGAAGGGTATCGTTCGTCAGAGGATACTCGAAATGAGGTTCATGGTAACACTGAGTTCACATAGGAACAACTGAATGTGTCCATCCTAGTTTCGACGAGATTTCCTATTGGGACTGATCGTGCAGCCATTCAAAATGATAAGATGAAGGAAGAATGGATGGAAAAGATAGAAGAACAAATCAAAGCAATCAAGGGTCTTAGCACCTATGGTCCCCTTGGGGTAGAAGAGTTATGCCCCACTACTAACATATCATCCCAAAGGACTTTAAGGTTCCAGAATTCGAGAAATATAATGGGAGCACTAACCCCCTTTTCCACCCAAAAACATACATTACCAAAATGCCAATTTGGTCAAAGGACTAGAAGTTCCTTGTCAGTTTCTTTCATGAAAGCTTGACTGAGCATGCTTTGGATTGGTGTATCCAACAAGACCTTTCCAAAATCTCTTCTTGGGATGATTGGGCAAACCTATTTATGAGACAGTATCGGTTCAACCTGGATACAACCCCAACTCAGGAACAGCTGAGCTCAATGCAAAAAGAAAATGAGGAATCTTTCAAAGATTATGCACAAAGGTGGAGAGCCTTGGCGACTCAAGTTCAACGCTTATTGACATTGTCTGAGATGTGTTCATATTTCTTGGGAACCCTGGGAAATCATTTTATTTGGGCAATGGCTGGAGCAGCCTATAAAGATTTTGCTGACTTGATCACTGTGGGAGAAAGGATCGAGATTTTAGCTGAAAGTGGGAAGTTGTCTATGAGCAATACATAGGATACCACTCTTAAAAAAGGATTCTAACCTAAAAAGATAGAATCCAAAGTGAATTATGTCCAACACCAACAGACCTTTAGACCTCGGTATTCACCACAATACCCAATCATCAAACACCATATAACCCTAACCTTCACTTTTCACACCAAACACTTACACCTCCTTATTACCCACCCCACCAAATTGTGCTAACCATAAACATCACCCTAACTCCATATTTCCAAATCAACAATGTTCTCATACCATAATTATACGTACCAACTCGCCTAACTTATACCCAATATCCACCTGCACCTCTGCAAAATTACCCAAGCCACTCACTACCTCGCCCAAACTTCCAAAATCAAGATTACTTTCGTCTCCAAATGTAATACCCTTAATAACATGTTAGACTTGTATATGTATACAAAGGTATCATATGACTTTCTTAACATGCTTGTTTAATTTTGTGATAAACTGAGTTAGTTTAGGCACTTTGTTGCAACCCGAAGGTGAAAAAGTAGCTTGAAATGACTCAGATAATGGCTTTAAAGGCTAAGTTGAGGGAAATGAATATGAATAATTTATTTTTAGGTCACAAATGTATGAAATATGATGTTAAAGTTTCAAGATAATCGAAGTTAGTTTGGTATTTTTTGGCCTATTGGTTGTGTATTTAATATCAGATTGACTACCAGCAGATATGAAAAAATGAGATAATGGTGAAATAATAATTTATATGAATCTTAGGATTTATTTGAAAGTTGTTGGAAGTTGAAAAACTTGATTTAGCTAAATCTAAATGTTTTTACTAGATCAAGGAGTTACAGGAAACCATGTTCCTATCATTTAAGTTGAAAAGTTGGACTTTTCTTCTTTGTTTTTCTTTCTTTCTCACGACTTTCTCTTTACAAATCAAAAGAAGAAAATGTGAAAGGAGAAAGGAAAGAAGAGGGAAGAAAGAAGGAAGAAGATGAGATGAAAAGGAAGGCAAAAGGGAAGGTCAAAGCTTGAGCATCCATAGCTTACCATCATCATCAAGGTTTTGAGGTAGGGGTGGTTGTATTTATGAGCTTCTTTTCTCCATAACTTCATCTCTTTTTCATGTTTTGGTTCATGGATGAAGAGTAAGCTTTGAAGAGATTATGTTGTTTTCTTGCTTTGTTGCTGCTTCTATGGTAAAGTTGGTCTGTTTTGAGCTTAACCTATGCATGGTAATAGTTTGGAAACTTAGGGGAATCCATTTTGATGCTTAGGGTTAAAGTTAAGAAATGGAGAGCAAGCTCTTGGTTTTCTAGGTCATGAATTCATACTAGGTGAGTTGAAGGTGAGCATGAAGATTTTGCATGCTTAAGGACCACTTTTAGGGTTAAAAACCATTTAAAACTTGAGATTAAAAGTTTGGAGTTAGTTTGAAATCCAATGGAATAGTAACTGAAGTTTTAGATGCCTGGCACTTAAGCTTGACCGATTAAGCGCCCAAGGCCAGAGTGCTCGTGGTTAGGTTCTGGAAGCCACTAATTAAGAGCCCATAAAGTGAGCGATTAAGTGCGTTAGTCCAGAGGTCACGGGTATTGACCGATAAAGCGGTCAAATTTTGAGCGATTAAGCGATCAATGTCAGATGAAACAAGGCAAAGGTTTCTATCATTCATCGCTTAAGCACTGAGAAAGTGGGCGATTAAGTACCTAAAGATAGTAAATCCCAAACTTCTTAGTTTGAAGAAATGGAGTTCCCTACTTGATGGGATCCTTCATTTGTGCTTTTTAGCATATGTTAAGATACTACTAGTGAAAATTCAAGTAAGGAATGACCATGTAGTAAGTAAAGGAAGTGTTATAACCTTTGAGCATTCAAGAGAAATGGTTTATAACCTTTGAGCATTCAAGAGAAATGGTTTGCTTTAGGTAGGTATCTAAAACTTCAAGCCACTTAAGAGTTAATGAATGGTGATGTAGTGTTTAGATGCATGTATGAAGGATGGCCTGGTAGTATTTTTCCTTTGTGAGTATCCTTTGATAATGTGCATAGTCATAAAGACCAAAGGAGATAAGAGAGAAGTCCATAAAGGTTCTTTTGAGCCTGGATTCAGCCCGAGCTTCTTGATAGTGCCACGATGTATAGTCATTTATGCCAAGGGAGATAAAAGGGAAGTCCATAAAGGTTCTTTTGAGCCTGGATTTAGGCCGAGCTTCTCGATAGTGCCAGGGTATGCATAATGCGAGGATGAGCTTTCCCTCTATTTACCACAAGATAATACATTAAACCAGCATTCCTAGTTAAAAATCTTGGCTCGTAAGGGAGCTAAGTATGTATGTTATGAATGTATGTTAACTTGGTATCTTTAGTTGCTAAAGAATAACCTTGTATGTTTTTAAACATATCTTATTATAGCATGCATTAAGATTATGTTTATTATGATATGTATGACTAGTTTTGGTTTACTCATACTAAGAAATATTGTTACCCGTTGTGTTGCCATATAATTCTAGGTGAAGGTTCTTCAAATAACAAGAAGAAAAATGCTGCCAAAGGATTAGACTAGTTCTAGTTCTAATTTTATTATTTATGTTACAATCTTTGTATAAATATACTTCTTTTGTAATGTAAAGAGTAATGTAATACTTCAGGCCCCATGGGAGGTTAATGTTGTATATATGCATTTTCTTATGAGTTTATGTTTTCTGCATTTCATAAGGCTCTCTATAATGACTCTCGTGTACATTATGGATATATTATCAGGTTATTACGTATGTAGTGACATTGTAATGTTGTCTATCATTATAAATGCTACGTTTATGATATGTCAGCATTAGGATGTTACACCAAAACTTACCTCTTTCCTAAGATTATCCATTTCAAACGCAGACTTATTCTAAAGACTGTTTGATGCTCACCTTATTTCCAGAAATCCTGTATGTCCTCTTGAACCACTATTCCCAATGTGGTATAACCCTAATTTAAGTTACAAATACCACATGGATATCCTAGGCACTTAATTGAAGATTATGAATCTTTCAAGACTACAGTAAGGAAGCTAATTGTTTATAGGAAGCTTGTCATTCAAAAAGTGGCTGGACTCAATATTGTCAACAACCCAGTTCCTAATCATAATGGAAGGAATGAGGTAAATGCTTTGGAGATGGAAGGATCACCCATAAGAAATGTCATGAGCTTGCGTACATCAATGGGTAAAATATTCGACGGGTTGAAGAAAGTAAGTTATAGTATCACTGCACCGACTGTAAAGATGAAAGAAGAGGAGAAACAAGATGAAGAGTCAAGTTGTGCTTATCATTGTGGATGAATAGGACATGACATCAAGAACTGTTGGGACTTTAAGGTTCAAATCCAGGAATTACTCCCTTTAGGAGTAATACAAGTTAGACAAGAGGTAGCTTCCTCTAAAGAGGTCAATGTAGAGTTGGAGGAAAGAATGAGGTGTATAACTCTGGTAAAAGAAAATGATAAGGGTAAAATGAAGCACATTCCTCACCTAAGGGAAACGTTTCTAGCACCAGCTGAGGTAATCATATCTGAAGAAGTCATGTGTCCCCGATGCCATCTTAGTATTAAGGCATTATATGAAGAAGGCCTAGAAGAGTGCAAGGCAATTCGTCCTTTTATTGATTAGGAGTCATTAAAGAACTAACAATCTGAAACCAAAATGTGATTACTTTCTAGTGATTGTCTGATTACACTGTACTAAGCAGATGTTTAAGGCTAGCTATGTTTTAATCTATATTTATGTTATTTTAGCTGATAACTAAATGAGTTTGCATGAATATTCATCATTCCTTCTCGTTGCACCTTTGGGTTGTCCTTTTGCATTTATCAATTTTCTTTTTACTTTTCTGTATAACATCTTATTGTTGGTCATTGCTTTGTTATTCCTACTCTATTTTGTCTTTCTAACTCCATACAAATTACTTTCCAGAGATTTGAGTCTTGTAGAAAGTTCTCCTCATGAAAAGGACATCGAAAACTCATCAATTGATTCCTCTATGACGGTTGATAAAGAAGACCATGGATTTGGAGAAGAGGAAGAAATTGTTTATGTTTGCAAAATTACTTGAATATTCAGAGAATGAATTTGACTTTAATGTTGAGGAAAATAAGCAGAAGTTAAGGAGGATGCATCCTGATATGTCCCTAAAGAATCAAGGAAGAAGTCACCAAGCAATTAGAAGTAGAATTTTTGAAAAGGAACAAATAAGTAATCACTTGGTGTGCACTATCTTTTTGTCTCAAAATTAAAGTTTTGAAAATAAGCAATCATAATTTGAAAATGAAGATTGGCTATCTTCCTCTATCCTTCACAAAATTTCATCATCTTTGTTATCCTTTGCCACCCCTTTTGAGCTTAAAAAATTTCTTCAAAGAACCTTGGAAAAGGATCACCCCTACACTAAAGGTTAGCATAAAGTAAAAAAGGTTGATTTCTGTGAAAAATAGGGAAAGAAGAAAAAAAGAAGGAAAGAAAAAAAGAAAGAAAAATAAAAAAATGAAATGGCTCATAGCAAAGGCAAATGATAAAGTGAAAAAGAAAAATACAAAAGTGAGCAAAAAGTGTTAGTGCTCTTGATAAATGCCTAAAAGCAATTGACAAAGCTTACTAAGGATCCTTGGTCCTATTATACCCTTAAACATTTGTTTGACCATTATATTATTCATTTCATAATCCTTTACATTAGCCACGTGGCCTCAAAAAGTCAATTATGATCAATGAAGGGTTTATGCCATTTTTGTTAACTTTAATTTTGAGCCAAAAGATTCATGCTCTTTTGAGTTTTCAATTCCTTGCTCATAAACCAAAAAATAAAAAAAACAAAAAAATAATTAAAGAACAATAAAAAAAGCCCGTTAGGTTGAAAACTCGAAAGGGTAGCCTAAGCAAAAGTCAGGGCAAATAAATAGGACCTGAAAATCCTTGAAGGGTTCACCAAACTGGGGCAATTTTTGTTTGTGTTTGGTTGGCTACACTGGGGCAACTTTTATTTGCGTTCGATTGGTCACACTGGGGTAATTTTGTTTGCATTCAATTGGCTATACTAGGGCAAAATTTCTGAAAGATTAAGCAGAAGTTGTGTTGAATGAAGTAGCAACAGAGACAATGGTTGAATTATCAAACAGTTGCAGTGAATCAATTGAATGAGGGACAAGGAACCAATACTAGGGCAAATTTTTATAAAATCCTTGCAACTTTCCTTTGTTTCTATGTTTTCATTTTTCAAGTATGTGTCTTACCAAATGTTCATGTACGATTAGATTATCAAAGTAATGAAAGGAAGTTTGTTAATTCATCGAATTTCTATCCATTCATGAAAGCATGTTTACTCATTAAGTTACGTCTCAAATGAGATAAAGTTAAGGTCAACAGTTTGATTTGACAATTCTATAACAATCCTTCATTGATTGAGTTAGATTACAAGATCTTAGTAGCATGAAGCACAAATTGTAATGCAGCTTTTCTTGGGAATGATTACAATACCAGCCACGTAAGCTTTCATTGTCAAGAAAAAAAAGGGGAGTCGAAGAAAAAAAAAGAAAAAAAAGAAATGAAGAAGAAAAAAAGAAAGTCAAGAGGATTCCAAGTCAACTGAAGGGTCTGATGAAGAAAAACAAATGAGCAAGGGTTTGATTGGTCAAAGCTTTCAAGAGTTGTCACTAGTTCAAATGATTTTTAAGAATAAGAGAGAAAAGAAAAGAAAGAAAAAAGAGAGAAAAGAAAAGAGAGAAAAAAAGATAGAAAAGAAGAACATCATAAGTCCATGTCTTACTGGCACAAATGGTTTCATGTTATTTTAAGCGCATCAGCTCCTTGCATTTCATATTCATGAGCACATCGACTATAACATCTCAGAATTTCACATTTTTCTGTTATATGTGAATTTTGTGGATTGTTTGATTTATTTTGATTTTTCTGTTATTGTTTTTGACCTCTCTGTGTGTTTGAAATTGGGCCAAAAAAATAAAATTTTCAGGGCTGGGAAAATTTTGAACTATTAATTCGGGGTCAGGGGAGCTTACTAAACCCAAATCCAGAAATAATTTTCAAAGTTTTGTTTCTTTGAGATTTTAACTGTTAAATAAAATCAGGATACGTTCTATTATCCATTGGACGATAAAATGCAGTAACTATTATCCATTGGGTAATAACTACTGGAAAATATCTTGATGAATAGTTATTCATAAGCTTAAATATCTTGGAGCTCATCATGAGCAATCATGATAAGCTTTTGTGTGCACCTATGGGAGAGCAAACTTGCTTAGCAAGTTTGTTGAAAAGTCCAACAAAGTGGCTACTCAAAGATGGACCAATGGAGGGGTTTTTTGCTAGCTAAGTTTGGAGGCTTGGAAGGAAAAGTTGAACACTCCAAGGTGAAGGATGACTCACGGCCATGAAGGTTCAAGAGGGCTCTAGAGCTTCAAGGAGGTTCTAGGGTGTTCTAGTGTGTGCTTGAAAATATCTTACTTAAATATTTTGATCAGATATTTTGGTTAAATATCTTGGTTTAACAAATATCTAAAGCTAATCATGTCATTTTTTTCATGAAGCTATAAATAAGAGGGCTTTGGTTCTATCTTGTTCTTTTCCATCTTGCTCTTGCATCAAAGCTCTCACCTTTCCTCTTCTAAAACTCACGGCCAAGCTAGTCTTTGGAGGGCTAAGTTTCTAACTTAGTCATCTTTCTTATCATTCCATCATGAAGCCCAAAGCTACACACGAAAATCTCTCACCCTTTCCTTTTGGTAGCTCACGGCGAAGTGCCTATATATCACATTGAATCTCCTATAGTTCAAGCCAACCACATATCTTGAATCTAAATGTTATTCTAAGATACTTTCATGTTGTGATTTTCTTCAAAATCATCTATCTTCAATATCTTTTCCTAAGCTCAAGTTTAAAAGGTTCTAGGTGAAGTTCTTGATCTTCACTTCTAATCTTATTTTCAAAATTCTAGACCATCAACTTGATCAACGATCATCTTGTTTCAAGCCTTAGATGTTGATGTTTGTGTGTTTGTTTTGTTTTAAGGAACATCTTGGTGGTGGAAGTCTACTCAAAGAAGGCAACAAGGAGCTTTTGAGCAATCATCTAAGGTAAGAGAGAGATTAACCTCATCGGCCAACTTGGAGATAAGAAATGGAATTTGTGTTGTGAGTGAAAAATCCACGTGAGGATTTATTCACCCGATTGTGTAAATTTATTGGTTTGTGTTTATTTGCTTTATATGATTTTATAGCTTTGATAATATGTCTGAACTTGTGATAGTATGATTTAATGATTTGAGTAAGTTATGTGCTATGAATCTTGTTGGAAGGATGAAAGTTTTTGGTTCCAAGGACCCCTATGGCTCACGGCTATCAAGCCTAAATTTGGTAGTCTATGACAAAATTTTACGAGTTGAAAAAAAGAAGTGAACAAAGTTTTATGATTGGAAAAGAATCGATTTTTGGTCATGAGAAAGGAAAAAGAGTTTTTGAGGATGATTTGAGATTTGAAGTATTTTGTTAAAGAGTTTTTTTTAGTGAAGGCAATGGAAAAAGGATTTCTTTAATATTTAATTAAATTAAAATAATACAGATTTTGGATTAAATGTTTAAGAATATTATTTAAATGAGTTTTAGTAAGAAAAATGGGAATTAAAGTTCAAATTTTATATTAAAGATGGAAGATTTCAGAATTTAGTTTAGAAAGTTAATAAATATTTTACGCGATTCAAAAATGATGATTTTTGGGTTACGCGGTTAAGAAAAGTTGGAAAATGTTTATGCGACTCAAAAATTATTGATTTTTGAAAACGACTTATAGCTCCTTCATTTGGATTTTGAGCGCATTAGGGATACCTACGTATAACTCATTCAACTGAACTTTGAGCAACGTTGGATTTTGTTGGGCCAACGCATTGGACCCAGAAATGGTAATAAATGGTTTAGCCCAGTGGCGACTCATTTTTATGGATTATGGCCCATGGTGGCTTGTGTTATGCATTGAGTCTTTTATCATGCATTGAACATTATACAGTTGGTGGCTGTTATTGTAACGCCCCTTTTTCTCCCTTCAATCATAACGGGTGAGAAGAAGGAATGTCACACTATAGTGAAACGACACAAAAATGATTACGGAAAATATGAACCCTTTTTTTTTTCTTTTTCTTTTAACATAGTTCCGATTAAAACTTTCATTTAATGTACATATACACCTGTTTGTAAATATATCGCGTGATTGATAAAATTTAAAAGTCCTCTTTCATATAAAACTTCTTATCAAAAACGTCAAAGAGAAATCAACATGGAATGAAGCATACAACCATGCACAATATGGATAATTACATACTTTGTACCGGAAATACAAGCCTGTTTAAATTACATTTCCAAAAAGATATACAAAAAGCAAAATGTGTACCTACCCCAAGAGATATAAATATCTACCCACTAATCCAGTAGTACGTCAGGCTCCCTCAAAATAAACGGATAGCCATCAGTAGCCATCAATTTAAAACCAACCTAAGACTTCCTGGAATGAGAAGGAACCGTAGATGGATCCTTCTCAGGGTCCTCGTCGTCCGACGAGACATCCATCGAGACGACAGTACAGCGGGCAGGAGCCCGGGCAGTAGACAAGAAAGAGTCTTCACGTGGGTTATAATACATATCCACCCACATATCTCTTACAGGCATATAAAATTCCAACCACACGAAAGCATGAAAGTCAAAAATAGAAGCAGTGTAGCGTCCCCATGCTAAAGACACCGTCAATTCGCCATGGTACACGCATCGGTCAATCTGCACGTTGATATGCCAGCAATCCGGACCACCATGAAAGTTGATCCGCACATAACCAAAAAATCCACGGGGGCGAAATGATATTCTCAATAACTTCGGTCTTAGTCGAGATAAGGCCAAAAACCCTGAAACTCAGTAGTTTCCTTGTTCTCCTCACGAGTGTCTTCTCGAGAGCATACGATCCAATCCAAAATGCAAAATAAAGAAAATTACTGAAAGAGGTGAGATTCCCAGCTATCAGTACCAACAAGGCAGCAAGAAAATAAACGGTGTCGAACGCCCACATAAGACACAGTTAATACATACAGGTATAGTAATACATGAAAGCAATTAATGAGAGTAAAGCAACAAAGAACGGTAGTTAACATCATCCATAGCCAACTAGCAACATTAGCATTACCAAGAATCAAATAAATATCACCGTCATAATAGTAAACACATTATCCAATCATGAATGCTCAATGGACCATGTGACTGACAACTCACAATGCAACAAGGGTACCAAAGTTCCTACTCCATGGAGCTAGACATAAACATCTTCGGAGTGAATGATCAAGGAGTTATGCCAGTGTATCATTAGCCTTAAAAATAGTGTGTTCATCACATAAAAACATTTGCGCAAAATGGCTCACACATGGCACCTCAACAGTTGATCGCGACGTAGGACAGCATCTCAGGCAGGATCGTCGGTGTGTTGCATTGGTCTATCCCACGACCCCAGTGGAGCTACCATTGTCTATTGTGAGACACCCACACCCCGACGCCCCCAGGGTCAACAACATATGATACCTGCGCTTAGTCTATTCGCACCCGCACATAGGTGTTATTCAAACTCCTAGGCAACATAGCCTTCTCAACAATGTCCCACGGACAATACACATACATGATGACATAATGTCCAATCATGTATGTTCATCAATGATGCATCCAACATAAGCCTTTCCTCAATGGCACATAAGCATTATTCCATGTCCAACATGACATATCAACAATACATTTATTAAAACATTGCCTCAATGGCACATCATCATTCTTATCTCATTGAGTGCTACATCAATAATTCTCAGCATCAACATGTATTCCTCATTACACACATACCATAATTTCCATGTCATGGATCCTAGAATTCCAAATTCAAAATCATTTCTTCTCTATTGGTGTGAAGGCACATTCCTATCACAATTTAGTAAAGTAAAATCCTTGAATCCAGGGTTTTTAGGTTGTGTTTGAGTTACAAAGGACAAAGAACCATAATCTCAATCATTTCCAGCTCAAAAATCTCATTTTTGGTCTTGGTAATCGATTACATCACCCTTGTAATCGATTACCTGAGAAACAGAACCTCTGTAATCGATTACAATCTCGTTGTAATCGATTACGTGATTCCCAGAATCACATTTCGTAACTTCAAGGCCATAGTAATCGATTACACAACCGTGGTAATCGATTACCAATTGACAGAACCTCCGTCGATTACCCACAAGTTATAATCGATTATGTGATTTCCAAAGAAGACCATTTCGTGACATCAAGGCTTGGTAATCGATTACACTCCTCTTGTAATCGATTACAAGCTAAACAGAATCTCAGTGTCGATTACGCACCGCACGTAATCGATTACAGATTTCCGAGAATCACGATTTTGTATCTTTAAGAGCTTGGTAATCGATTACAAGCCCCGTGTAATCGATTACCACGCGTAAACTTGCAGAAAACAGAGTTCTCAGGTCCTCTAACTCAAACCAAACCATTCCTCATCATATTTAATCAACAAGATACTCAAATATACCTTTAAATCATGCAAGAGGCATCAAATAAATCATACAAACCCAACAAAATACACTATCATCAAGAACAACATAAAAATGAGAGAACTTTGTACATGGATTCAGAAATCAACAACAATACACATACAAAACATTCCCTTACTACCAAGATTGGTTGAAGAGGATCATCTCCCTCTTACCTATTTGGAAAACAACACAATGTGCCACCCCTTCTTACCCTAGATTTTCGTTTTCCCCCCTTCAAGAAAAACTCCAATGTGAGTGATCACCATAATGTTCACTCAAACCATGAAAAATAGGTTCTTGGTCACCAAGGTGGCCAAGAGAAACAAAAATAGCAAGAAAATGGAAGAAAGTTCAAGGCTTTACCTTAAAGCTCCAAGCTTTAGCTTTAATGGTGGAAGAGAAATGGAAGAAGAAGAAGAAGAGGAACCAAAAGATAACCACCAAGGAGAATAGTCTTGGAATGGTGGAAGGAAACAAGTAAATGTGATTTGCTTGGCAAATAATGGAGTTGGTCTCCAATGTGTGGGTGTGTGTGTGCGGTGGAGAGGAAGGAAAAGAGAAGAAGAGAAGAGAAAAGAAATGTGTTAAATGTTTGGTGTTTAGAAAAATGAAGATGAGTTAATAAAAGAAAGAAAATAACTTTGACTCCCCCAAAAAGGAGTGTCTGCCGTGGAGTGAGAGGAGAGGGAAGAGAGAGAAAATGTGTTACAAGGGAAATTGCTAGGAAGCTTCCCATAACAAGCTTGGATTAAATTTAATCTTTCTTTTGAAATTAAAACAAATAGACGTGATACAAAAATCAGATTTTGAATAATGTGATAATATTTTTAATACATGTTATTATTTATTGGATAATAGTTATAGTTAGTAGAAGTCAGCATTAACAAATCTTATAGATAAATTCTTCATAGTGTTTTATTATCTCATCTGTTAAGATTTCTCAAAAAATATGAAACCTTGTAAACTGTGTTCGGTCTCGGGTTTAGTAAGATCCCCCGTCGACGTTTCCATAGTTCAAGGTTCTCGGAGAAAATGTCTCATTTCTCTGGTTCCGCCTAGTACACACGTAAAACGAGAAATATATTAAAATATTTCGTGTTCTCAGAAAATTCCAAGAAAAATTTCCAGAAAATCACAAATATTTTAGAATGAATTCTGATAGTAGAAAAGTAAATTTTGGGGTGTTACAACTCTCCCCAACAAATAGGAATTTCGTCCTCGAAATTTTCCATACCTTAAAACAATTCGGGATATTGCTCCTTCATCTTGTCCTCCAGCTCCCACGTCACATCTCCAGTTGCTTCATTCCAGATTACCTTCACTAGTGCAATGTCCTTTCCTCTGAGTTGCTTTGTCCTCCTATCCTCAATCCTTACAGGAGTTGTCTCATATGTCAAGTTTTCCTTCAATTGTACAGAATTAGGTGCTATGACATGATTAGGATTTGGGATATATTTTCTGAGTTGTGACACATGAAAGACATTATGAAGATTTGAAAGAAAAGGGGGTAAAGCTATTTGGTAAGCAACAGGACCTATCCGACGAAGAATTTGGTAGGGTCCAAGAAATTTTGGAGTGAGTTTTCTAGATTTGAGGACACGACCGACCCCAGTCATAGGCGTGACTTTCAAGAAGACATGCTCTCCTTCTTCGAACTCAAGAGGTTTCCTTCTTTTGTCCGCATAACTCTTTTGCCGACTCTGAGCCGTTTTCATTTTCTCCTGAATTATTTTAACCTTCTCAGTTGTCTGCTGAATGAGTTCAGGTCCAACGGTAAGCCGTTCTCCATCTTGATACCAACACAGAGGCGTCCGACACCTCCGCCCATATAAAGCCTCATAGTGCGCCATCCCTATACTTGAATAGTAACTGTTGTTGTAGGTGAATTCCACCAATGGTAAGATTTCATCCCAACCTCCAGTTTGCTCTATCGCACAAGCTCTCAACAGATCTTCTAACGACTGAATTGTTCTTTCTGATTGACCATCAGTTTGTGGATGGTAGGTAGAACTTAACCGCAACTTTGTTCCCATAGCCTCTTGAAGACTTTGCCAAAACTTCGAGGTAAACCTCGGGTCTCTATCGGAAATAATACTCATGGGTATCCCGTGAAGTTTGATAATTTCACCAATGTATATCTGAGTCAACTTCTCCAACGGATATCTGAATTTGTGTTAACTCCATGGAGTAGGAACTGGTTCATTATGTATGGTCAGTACACATATTGTTGTGGCATGGTCAGTATATATATATATATATATATATATATATATATATATATATATATATATATATATATATATATATATTGTTGTAGTAGTACCGCAAATGTTTATATTATTATGAGATATGTTTACTAAAGTTATTTATGAATTGATAACATGAAGATACTTGTGATATTTATATATCTGTTAATTATATCTGTTGAATTGTCTATTGAATTATCTAGTGTTTGATACAATGACTGTGTGTGTTATTTATTTTGTATTGAATGACATTGTTGTTCTTATTGTTTCTGTGCTGCCATGCTGGTATTGATGTAGGGGATCTCACCTCTTTATCGTCTTGTTCTATTTATATGTTTATGTTTTGTAAAGTCCATTGTGGTGGTGAAGCGGAGATCGTCCTTGGTTTCGAGAAGACGCAGTGCTATGGAGGTATCGCCTTATGGCGTGTCCATTTGGATGCAGGCGTTTTGAGTCTTTTTAAGTCTGTTACCGTGCTTTTGAGTAGGAACCATCATAGGGTTGATACTGTTTCTCTTTGAGTATGTAAGTTTTATGTTATGAATGTTGTTGAATATTTTGTGGTGTATGCTTGTGTGTATTATTTAGTTCAATATGTTTTTGTATCACCTATATTTTTGATAAGTTTATATTTTCAGCGAAAAGAAATTTTAAATCCGTATTTTATAATATTAAATATTTTATGATTTGGTTTTAGTTTTCTTTTGTGGTTCGAAAATGTGACTCCCAAAGGAGGGTGTTATATCGACTCCATGCATTTTGAGCGCATCGGCTCTATGCATTTTTAATTTCTTTTGAGCACATTTGCTTTATGCATTTTGAGCACATTAGCTCCATGCACTTTGAACGCATCGACTCCAGGCATTTTAAGCGCATCGACTCCATACATTTTGAGCGCATCAGCTCCATCCATTTTAAATTCTTTTGAGCACATTAGCTCCATGCATTTTGCATTGACTCAATGCGTTCTTTTGAGCACATTGGCTCCATACATTTTAAATTCTTTTGAGCATTGACTCCCTACATTTTTAAATTCTTTTGTGCGTTTCAGCTCCATGCATTTTTAATTTTTTTGAGAGCATTGGCTCCATGCTTCTTTAAATTTTTGCCACTTATTTTGAGCGCATTGGCTCCCTGCATTTACTTTTTCCTGTCATTTATTTTGAGTGCATCAGTTTCATGCATTTTGAATTGCTGTCACTTACTTTTGAGCGCATCGGCTCTTTACATTTTATTGTTTTTGCAACATTTTTTTTGTATCATTTTATGCTCTTGAACAAAATTCGAGTTCATGTCTTTACTCGTTCCTTACAATGATGAAATAAAAAATTACGGTTATTCTTTTTCTATAGTAAGAAACAAGTAAAGAGGGGCAACTGTGAACACCTAATTTTGTTTGGAGCATTTTTTTTTAAAAAATAAAAAATACAAAAAATATAAAAAAAATATAAAAAATGAAAACAAGATATAAAATGACCCAATTTTCTGGCAGAAACCCACAACCTGACCTATTAGCCCATAACCTGACCCATTAACATATAACCCATTGACCCATTATCTAACTCATAATTCATATGCCAACAAACTCATCCTAAACTAACTTTAATAGTAATCCTTAACAAACTCATCCTAAATCTTATCACCATCACTCTCCAAACCCAATTTTTTCTATAAAAATGCATAACCTACACATTTTTTAACACACAACCTAAAGCTAACAACCTAGCCCCCAAAGAGACTCCTCCCGCCTACAACAAATCCATAGCCATATTTTTTTTTTATTTCAAGCACCACTTTTTTTTCATCCCCACGTTCATTACCTCCATAACCAACCTCTTCCATAACCACCATCACCTTAATCACTACTTCCATCACCCAAAAAGCCCACCATAGCCAACATCTTCCTCCTAGCTTCCATACCTACTTCACTATAAACCACTTCACCTTCATCATTTTCAACTTCCAAACAACCACCTTCCACCATTTAACCCACCATCAACCTTCATCAACAACCATAACCACCACCTTCATCCTCTATCTCATCACCAACAACCACCCACTACTACCCACCACAACCCAACTGAAAAACACAAAGACCACCACCTCGTATAATAGAGCCTGACCCTTGCGCCACCCAGATCTGTCGCGTGCAGACCCGAACCGTGACCCATCATTGGACTAGCCACTGAGACAACCCAGTCTGCTCACCCACCAGAGTCACGCCAGCTCACCGCAACTGATAACTCCACTATGTGTAGTTATTTATGCCTTATATTTGTACTCTTTTGATAGCCTAGTCCTTGATTTCTATGCATATTTGGAAGATTTTAGGCTTATATTTGTCATACTCCATTTGGATATCTTCCTTGATGCTTTTGTGATAATATTTCCTATTCTTTGTCGGATTAAGTAGATTTGCACTTATATTTGATTTGGTGACTTTTCTAATGCAGGATAGGCTCAAAAGAGATGAATTGAAGCAAGCCAAGGCCCAGCATTGGAAGAGAAAGCCCAAGGTGCATTACAGCAGAGCATGCCGCGATGCAAGGAGAAGCACGCTGCGGTGCTGTGATCTAAGCACTGCTGCTCAGTTTGCTACCCGAGGTTGGTACGCCGCGACGCAGGAGGATTGAACACCGCTGCGTTGTGCCCTAATTTCAACGTGCACCGCGGCACCACTTGTGTAACGCCACGATGTGATGTGCGGAGCTGAGCCTATAAATATGTTTTCATTAGTTTTCTTAGAAAGCTTTTTCTTAATTTAGGTTTTCTGCCGTCTTAGGGTTAGAGATGCGCGACTGGGTCCTCATTTGGAGGTGGAGAGGAGGCTTGGGGAGCCAAGGATGGAGGCCATCTTCTTCTTAGAGGAAGATTCAAGCTTCAAAGACCAAATCCATGAGCTTTCTCCTTCTCCCTTTGCTTTTCTCTCCTCCCTTTATCTTGAGCATGTATTTTGTATGCTATTTTCGTGTTCAATGTATAGCCAAGCTATATTTAGGAAATACTTTGGATTTTTTTATAAATATTAATGATTATGCATTTCCTTTGAGTTTATATGGATGTTTGGTTTTGTTCAATCATATTGTTCTTAATGCTCTTGAGTCAACGTGCGCCGCGGCACCACTTGTGTAACACTGCGATGTGATGCACGGAGCTGAGCCATTAAATATGTTTTCATTAGTTTTCTTGGAAAGCTTTTACTTAGTTAAGGTTTTCTGCCGTCTTAGGGTTAGAGAGGCGCGACTGGGTCTTTATTTGGAGGTGGGGAGGAGGCTTGGGGAGCCAAGGACGGAGGCCATCTTCCTCTTGGGGGAAGATTCAAGCTTCAAAGACCAAATCCATGAGCTTTCTCCTTCTCCCTTTGCTTTTCTCTTCTCCCTTTGCTTTTCTCTTCTCCCTTTATCTTGAGCATGTATTTTGTATGCTATTTTCGTGTTCAATGTATAGCCAAGCTATATTTAGGGAATACTTTGGATTTTTTTATAAATATTAATGATTATGCATTTCCTTTGAGTTTATATGGATGTTTGGTTTTGTTCAATCATATTGCTCTTAATGCTCTTGAGTCAACGTGCGCTGCAGCACCACTTGTGTAACGCCGCGATGTGATGCGTGGAGCTGGGCCGATAAATATGTTTTCATTAGTTTTCTTGGAAAGCTTTTTCTTAGTTTAGGTTTTCTGCCGTCTTAGGGTTGGAGAGGCGCGACTGGGTCTTCATTTGGAGGTGGAGAGTGTAACACCCCAATTTTTGATAAATTACAGTAATGACTAAATTGTACTATTTTGTGATTTCTGTGTGCTATAAATTTATTTTAACTATTTTGTGAATGTTTTTGATCTTTGTGTATGAATTACTCCGAGTTAGGAAAATAATAATTTTCCTAGGCCGGATGAATTTTTGAATTGTTCACGTGGGGTCAGGGGATCTTACTAAACCAGAAACCAGAAACAGTATTCGAAAATCTTCGTTGTTTGAAAATTTATCAAGATACGCGTTATTATTGAACCACAGTAAAAATTTAATTTTTATCGTAGTAAATTTTAGACAGTAAAAATTAGTTTTTACCATAATATTTTTGTCAATTTGAAATTAACTACCGGTTAAAATCTACGTAGAGAAATAGACGTAGGTAAAATCATAAATCTATTTACCTTAGGCAAAATCATAAATCTATCCACCTTAGGTTAAAGTTATAAACCTATTTACATTAGGTCAAAGTTATAAATTTATTTATCGTCGGTTAAAGTTATAAAATTTAGTTACCCTAGGTTAAAGTCATAAATCTATTTACCTTAAGTTAATGTTATAAATCTACTTACCATAGGTGAAATCATAAACCTAATTACCTAGCCCTAGTAATTAAGTTTTCTATTTACCTAGATTCTATAATCATGTTAGTGGACCTAGTATGTTTAATGTAGAAACCAAAAAGGTAAAACACTTTGACCCACGTACAACTCATGCACTTCATTATAACATGGAATGGGATTCTTTTGTTGGTGAATTCCACCAAGGCCACATGGCCATGTCCATCAAGAAGGTAAATGATTCTTCAAATAATGCATAATAATGCATTCTATCATTTATGATCACTTGGAGTTTAGTCATCCTTCAACTACCTTGTCTCCCACTCAAATATTCAATGAATTTCCATCCATTCACTTCATGTAACTCCAAGACAATGCACATGATTTTTAGGCTATCATTTTGATTCCATCACACTTAATCATACACTTTAGTGAGCTAGCATGCACCACCTTGTCTCCTTGAGTGCTCCACCAAGCAATTATCACAAATCATTCCACCCACTCCTCTAATGCACCACATGGCCATATATAGTGTAGGAGACCTCTCCACTTCATTTTCCATCACTCCTATCTATTCTCTCCATTCTCTTTCTTCAAGAACACAAGAACACAAAGAAGAACTTCATCTTTTCTCCATTTCTTGAGCTATTCGGCCACCACTCCCAAATCACACTTTAATTTTATCCAACCTCATTTCCTAAAGGTAAACACCATTCCAAACATCTTTCATGTTGTGAGTTTCTTCAAAATCAACCATCTTGAGCTTGGAAATCAAGGTTGAAATTTCTACCCTACTAGGTAAAATTCTTGTTTCCTATTTCTAATTTTTTTAAAAAAATTTCTAAGCCATGTTTGATCCATGGTTATTCTTTCTCAAGCTTAGTTTTATATTTTGTAAATTGTTTAAGCTTGATAGGTATTTTCTTGAAGCCACACAAAATTCTCTAAGGAAGCTTTCAAGAAGGATAGTCTTCAAGAGGTAAGAGAGAGATTTAATCTCATCAACTATTTTAGTAGTATGAAAATGGATTGTGTGTGGTGAAGAATCCATGAGGATTCATTTACTTGATTGTTTATGGTTTTACTTTATTATATGATTGATTTTGATGTATGTGTTTTCAAATGCTTGATTTGTTGAAGACATAGTAAATTTCGGTCACATGCCATTCAATATACTTTTAATCTAAAATAATTTTTCAAGTATAAATCTTAGAGGATTAAGTAACAAATAATTAGATTAAATATTCTTACAAAGGAAAATGAGATAGGAAATGATTATATATTTAATTATGGAAAAAAATTAATTTTGGGCCAACAAGTCAAGAATTGGTGTTTAGATGAAAAAAATATATATATATATTTTTCTTAAAGGTAGTTTTTTTTTAAAAAAAATTATTAACAAGAACTCAATTTAGTAATTTTATTATGATAATGGAGAATACATTTTAAAATTGATTTAGAGCTCTAAGTATTTTATTAAAAAGGATTCTTAATTTCGGAAAGTTTCAAAAATTAATTTAGAACGTCAAGAAATATTTTATACGGTGAAAAATAGTAGAAATAATTTACGCGTATTTAAAATGGTGGTATTTAAATTACGCGATTGATAAAATGATTTCAAAACGTTACGTGATTGAGAAAATGTGGGAAAATACCTACGCATTTTGAAAACGTTGGAAAATAATCATGAGATTGTGAAAATGCAGTAAAATATTTACGCGATTGAAAATAACAGCGATATGTTGTCGGGTTGGACCCGGTTATATTGAAAAGTGGTACTGCCAAGTTATAGCACTTGACCATGAGATTTGATAATATTATGATATATGTAAATTTTTTAGTCTTGCACCATGCATTGAGGTATATGCTATTTTTGGTGTCATTGACGAGTTACACCTAAGAGGATGAATTACACCCCTGTTTGGGTGCGATAGGCGTAGTGTTGTTCATTTATTGAACTTGGAGGCATTGGTGTGCGGAAATTCCACATGTGGACAGTTGGTAGCTCATCTGGGCCGTGGTACCGGGCATGACACACTAGTGATCTTGACAAAGCACTATTCTTAATCACGATCTTGTTGGGGACGGTCTTGTAGCATGCCTGTAGTACACGATGAATTTGATCGTGTACTGTGCGAGCCACGACGAATTTGACTGTGTAGCACGTGGCCCGCGACAGCCGAGTTGAAAGGCAGGTTCTTCCAGGATCATTCCCTCTGATTGGTTGTGTTTAGCTCCATGGAGTAGGTTTGTGTCATGTACATGCGCATTATGAGTCTGCAAATTGTTATTCTGTATATATTCTGTGAAATATTACATATGTTGTGATAACATATTTTGATGATATATTTGTTTGAATTATCGTTTTCTATACTGCCTTATGGTAATGATGACAAATTGTCTTACCTCTTTGTACGTATTTCTGTGTTATTATTATTATGTACGGTAAAGATGGTGAAGAGGATCAACCTCTTAATTTTCCGTGAGAGAAGTAGCAATCCGAGGACCAGCACGAAGGAGGCAAGCCGTTAGATCATCCTTACTGGTTGGCTTGATTGTTTTGTTTTGGTTATGTCTCAGATCGTATTTTTTTTTTGGGTTTTCTTAGTCTGTTGGACTTGGGCAAGTCTGTTATCTACTCTTTTGTGTCAAACGGTTTATGATTTAATTTAATTTTTTTATTTTTAAAACAAAACCATATGGATATTATGGTATGTATGTAATAATGTATTTTATTTCATGTTCTATTGTTATTTTATATAGTAATGTTTTTCGCAAGAAGAAATGGCCATAGGACGAAGGTTGAAACAATAATGGAAGATGATTGGATTTGTATAGGATGATTATTGATCTTCTTAGAATACACAACTAAAATTTTACAACTCATGGTTTATTTATTAACAAACGATTTATAACTTGGGAAAGTTTTTGCTTTTATTTTAATTTGTCGTAAATGTGACGCCCTACATCAGGGTGTTACATTAGTTGGTATCAGAGCCCAAGTTTGTAACACCCTCCTTAGGGTATCACATTTTCGACTCCCAACTCATAATCTGTAAAGAAGTTCATAAACAGTTTGAGTTATAAAATGGTGAGTTTTAAAATTTCTTTTCTTGCTGAAGATAGAAACATAAACTTACTGAAATCCATAAGTATTACTAATATACAATATTGACACTAGTTAATATTTAACAATATAAAAAGAAATATAAAACTAACAGACTTTTTTTTTTTAACAGTAGCAAACCCTATGACGGGTCCTACTTAATAGCACGGTACAACACTAACGAGAAAACTTAATATACTTATTCCTTCTTGTATCCATCTGGATGCATCAGACATTTGTTCTTTGTCAACACTGCACACTATCAAATCTGGAATGGTCATTCTCAGATGTTGTCTCCGATCTCAGAGTATTTATCACCCGTATATCTAAGATAACTCGTTCCATCTATTATATAGTTTTTACCAATACAAGCACAACAACACAATATAACAAAGAGGTAAGATCACCTACGCCAATACCAACATGGTAGCACAGAGATAACACGACAACATATCATACAGATATATCATACCATCAACATTAATCAACTATCATCATCATGCCATTAACATTATTATCATCACACAATAATCACAATAATACCATCAGCATGATTATCATCATCATCATCCAATATTCCTCAATTATTATATCATGCAAATATAGATACTCAGTTTTATGCATATGTTATGCATATAGACTCAATGTCCTACTCCATGGAGGTTTTCACAATTTCGAGAAGAATGCTCTGTTAATTGTCAGCCTTAGCCCAAAGACAATCTTCCAGATTAGCCCACAGACAAATGTCCAGCTTTTGAAAAGAATCGTGTTCTTGTCAGGTATCGTCAATGCGTTGCAATGGACTGCATCACCAAATGGCATATGGTCCAGCCGTAGCCCATAGACAGATATCCACTGGTTGACCACCACGCCTCGACACACCCCAAGATCCATCATAGACCTCACTATCAATTCATATTCCCTCTTCAACCACAAGGGTCCCAATAGCATCAACTATCAATTTTTTGTTCAATTCAAAATCATCATATGCCTCAATGCATATCTTTCCAATGCATGTTCAATGCACCAATGCCAATCATAGGCAAAATTCCTCATTTCCAATGCATGTTCAATGCACCAATGTCAATCATAGGCAAAATTCACACTTTCATATTCAGGGTCCACACATTGGCCCATTCTCAGTTTTTAATTTCATTATCTCATAATCAGGGTCCATACACTGGCTCAACAGTAATTATACTGTATTTTCAACAGCGAAATCATATTATCGCGTTTTCATAGTCATAAAACACTTTCGTCGTATTTTCACAATCGTGCAACATTTCTGTTATATTTTCTAAATTTTACAACATTTCCGTTGTATTCTCAAATCATGTAGTGATTTTTCAACGTTTTCTCAATCACATAAAAATATTCCACCATTTTTAAATCGCGTAGCGATTTTTCAATAATATCTCAAACATGTAAAAATATTTAAACGCTTTCCAAATGGCATAGAAATATTTCAACGTTCCTCAAATTGCGTGAAAATATTTAAACATTTTTCAAATCGCGTAGCTTAAAAATTATGTTTTTAAGTTACGTAAATTATTTTTTTACCATAATTCCATTACGAAAAATATTTCTCAACCTTCAAAAAATTCCATTTCAACCTTTCTCAAAATAATATGACTACTCACATTATTTCCCACATTTTCTTACTCAAGAAAATCCTTTTTGCAACAAATTCCACAAATTCACAATTTCATTGAATTAAATCAATGTTTTTCACTTTAAAAATTACTAACGCTTTCCAAAACCCAAAGGATGAGTTACACGTTAGAAAATATCAAATCACTATTATATTCTCCATTTTTCTCAAATTAATTCTAAAATCAATTCTCTTTAAAATAAATTGAGGTTCAAACACTTTCAACCTCTCTTGTCCATTTACATATGAAAACTTCACTTCTCAAATGATAAAACACTCTGATTCCCTTTCCAAATTTCTTATACCAAATCAATTATATTTCCACTTGAAAATCACTTTGTTTCATAAAATCAAGGCATTCATAAGCCTTCAAAACCATGGTACTTGATTATTTAAACCATCAAATATTTTTCCTTCTAAGTCAATATGGTTTTACACAAACAAAACCATTAAAAATTCCTTAACAAAAACCGTGAGCACTTGGTCTTTGAAATCAAATCATTTGTTCATTTTCATTTTTCACTTTTTTTGTAAATCCTTAAAATCATCAACTCATTGCTCTTTTCATTTAAAACTCTTATTTAGTAAAATGCTTAGAAACTTTTTACACAAAATAAATCAAAAAAATCCTTCTCAAAACTGTGAATACTATTTCTTGAAAAACAAACCCTTTGTTTATTTTTCTTGCTTTTCTAATCATCCAATTTTATCATTCATGAAAATATTAATTTGTGAACACCTATTTTGAGGTGTCTTGGCCAAAATCCTCTTGGTCTTTGGAACCAAAAATCAATTTCCTTTCCATCATCAAATCATGGCATACACATACATATTCAAATATATATCACAAGCATGCCATAATCAAAGCAATAAATCACGCAAATCATACCAAGCATAGGCAAATAATCAAAGCATATAAACACCTACAAATTATTACATGACCATGGATATGAATCCTCACATGGATTCACCATCCATCAAATACACAAACCATCTCTCACCACCATACTTGGTTGGTGAGATGAATCTCCCTCTTACCTCTTGAAGATCCTCAAAAGCTCCTTGTTTTGATTCTCTTTCCAAGTCCTTTACCACCAAGGGCTTCTCAAATACAAAATAAAACATATATTTATTAGCAAATCAAGCTTGAACAAGATAAACCATAGATCAAACATGGCTTAGAACCTTGAAAATAAAAAAAAGTGAAGATTAATAAACTTCACCAATAAAGCTTCAATCTTTAGCTTGAAGAATAAGGTTGAAGATGGATGATTTAGAGAAAGTCTCCAACATGAAAGTTGCTTAGAAAATCATGTAGATTCAAGATCTATGGTTGGATGAAATTAAAAGAGCTTGGAGAGTGGTTTTGGGTATCTTGGCCGAATGGTTCTTCTTGAAGAACAAAGATAGAATTTTTTATTTTTGTGAGGGAAAGGTTTTTTAAACTTGGTTAAGGTAAAGAATGAAGTGAAAACACTTGATTTCCCTTCCTATCAATTGTCAGGTGGGTCACTAAAAGTGGGCCCACCTTGACTTTAATTTTTTTTAAAAAAACAAAAGGCCCATTTATTTGGTTTTGGTGTGCCTCGGGTAGAAAAGAAAAAGAAGCCGAGAGAGAGTGAGAGAATTCGAAAGAAAAAAGAAGACGTAGAACAGCTCCGGCAGTGGAGAAAGAAAAATAAAGGGAGAAAATTTATGCTCTTCTATCAGATGTTTTTGATATGTTGATCCTGGTATTGTGAGCTTTATTTTTGGTTTTAATATCTCTCTATTTTGGGTTCTCTCTATTGCCTGGCTAGATACCCATTGGTGGGTTTATTGTGTAGTTATCCACTTTATTGGTGAAGATTAATTTTTCTGTTGATCCCTGGTGGTTCCAGGACGACTTGTGGTGTACCCATTAATTTATTAGTGGAGGATTTTTACTGGACTAGGTCCCGTGGGTTTTTCCCTCACATTGGGGGTTTTCCCACGTTAAAAATTTGGTGCCTATTGATTTATTTTTCTGGTCTGCGCATCCTATTATTTGCCTAAAATTATTGTTTGTTGCCTGAGAAATTTCCAGAGCCTATTGTTAATTGCACAGGGGAAAAAGTGATCCAGTTTTGCTTCTGCTTGTTGTTAATATTTTGTTATCTTTTCCCAACAACTGGTATCAGAGAGTTCCTTGGTTGGGGCTCTGGTTTGTGCTCTTAAAATGGGAGAAGGCGATGTTGCTGGTACTATGATTAAATTGGATTCTACTAATTACTCAATATGGAAATCCTGAATGGAAGACTTGCTATTTTGCAAAGACCTATATGATCCCATTGAGGGTGATGGTACTAAACCAGCAGATAAATCTGATGAAGAATGGAAGAGAATAAACAGGAAGACTATTGGCATGATCAGGCAATGGATAGACTAAAGCATTTATCACCATGTATCTAGTGAGACTAGTGCCCACAACTTGTGGAAGAAATTGAGCAACTTGTTTGAGTCTAAAAATGCACAGAACAAGGCATTCTTGATTCGGAAGTTAGTAAACTTGAAATACAGGGATGGGTCTTCGGTGGCTGAGCATATGAGTAGTTTTCAGAATGTTGTGAATCAGTTGAATAGTATGGAGGTTGTGTTAGATGATGAACTGCTTGCACTGTTGTTGCTTAGCTCATTACCAGACAGCTGGGAAACACTAGTGGTATCTCTGAGTAACTCTGCTCCTAATGGAAAGTTAACTTTCAATATGGTGAAAGATAGTCTCTTGAATGAAGAAACTAGGAGGAAGGGACATGGTATGGCTAGCTCTTCGACTCAGAATGAAGCTTTGGTTGTGGAGTCATGGGGAAGAAGCCAACATAGAAATTTTCAGAGATCTGAAGACCGCAGCAAGTCAAGAGGAAGGTCAAAGAATAGAAAAGACATCAAGTGCTTCCATTGCAATAAAATGGGACACATGATTAAAGAATGTAGGTTCCTTAAGCAGGAAAAATCAAGGACTAGAGGCAATAATAAAAGCGAAGACAAAGACAAAGACACTGCTGCAGTTGTATCTGATGGTGAAGTTGTCATTGTTTATAATGATGACTCTGTTAATCTCACATGCCAGGAGTACGAATGGGTTGTTGATTCTGGTGCCTCTTTTTATGTTACACCACACCATGAGTACTTTACATCCTACACTCCCAGAGATTTTGGGCAAGTGAAGATGGGAAATCAAGGGGTAAGCAAGGTTGCTGGCATTGGAGAAATTTGGTTGGAGACTAATGCTGGAGGCAAGTTGCACTTGAAGAACGTCAGACATATTCCTGACATGCGCCTCAGCTTGATCTCAGTACAGGTACTTGATGAAGATGGCTATCATAATTCCTTTGGTGATGGCAAATGGAAATGTACCAAAGGAACTTTGGTGGTAGCAAAGGGAGTGAAGTGGAATACTCTTTATTGGACATCAGCAAAGTTGTCTACACCTCAAGTGAATGCAATTGAGGATTGCTCTACAGAGCTATGGCATAAACGCATGGGTCACTTAAGTGAGAAGGGCCTTGACACTCTTGCAAGGTAAAAGTTGCTTCCTGTTAGAGGTACATCTTTTAAAAATTGCTCTCATTGTCTTGTTGGTAAGCAACATAGAGTTTCTTTCTGCACTTATCCTCCACATAGGAGACCTCATATCTTAGATTTAGTTCACACTGATGTTTGCACTATGGATGCTAAAACCCTTAGTGGTTACTCTTATTTTGTTACTTTTATTGATGACCATTCTAGAAAAGTGTGGGCTTTTGTTTTGAAATCCAAAGACCAGGTACTTGATGTGTTCAAACACTTCCATGCAAGTGTTGAAAGAGAAACAGGCAAATTGTTGAAGTGTGTTAGAGCAGATAATGGTGGTGAATACAGGGTTCCATTTGAGCACTACTGTAAGGACCATGGAATCAAGCTTGAGAAGACAGTTCCAAAGACCCCTCAACATAATGGGGTTGTAGAGAGAATGAACTGCACAATTAATGACAGAATCAGATGCATGCTCTCTCATGCTAAATTGCCTAAAGCCTTCTGGGGTGAAGCACTGAGAACTGTAGTGGACTTGATCAACCTTTCTCCCTCTGTTCCTCTTGATGGTGATGTTCCTAAGAGGGTCTGGAGAGGGAAAGATGTTTCATATAATCATTTGCGTGTGTTTGGCTGCAAGGCATTTGTTCATATTCCCAGAGATGAAAGGTCTAAGCTTGATGGTAAGTCTAAACAGTGTATTTTATTGGGTTATGGTCGTGATGATTTTGGTTACAGGTTTTGGGATCTGATTGATAAGAAAGTTATTAGAAGCCGAGATGTTGTCTTTCTTGAAGACCAGACTATTGAAGATATTGATAAGAAGGATAAGCCAAAACAGGTTGTTCATGCGTACATTGATGTTGAGCCAGAACCTCCTACCAGGGTCACTGATAACGGGGGAGATGTAAATGCAGATGTGGAGAATACAGTTGATGTGCCTGAGCCTCAAGTCAATGAACAAATTGAGCCAATTCCACAAGAACCACCTTTAGAGCCTCAGGTGAGAAGATCTGCAAGAGAGCATTATCCTTCACAGAGATATCCTCCACATGAGTATGTGTTGTTGACTGATGGGGGAGAGCCAGAGACCTATGAAGAAGCAATGTCACATAAGGAGAAGGACAAATGGCATAAAGCCATGTAAGAGGAGATGAAATCCTTACATGAGAACCATACGTTTGAGTTAGTGAAGCTGCCCCAGGGCAAGAGAGCACTTAGGAATAAATGGGTGTTCAAGCTAAAATCAGAGGAGAATTGCTCACACCAAGGTACAAGGCAAGGTTGGTTGTGAAAGGCTTCGATCGAAGAAAGGAGTTGATTTTGAAGAAATATTTTCACTGTGGTCAAGATGTCTTCAATACGAGTTGTGCTTGGCTTAGCAGCTAATTTGAATTTAGAGGTTGAGCAACTTGATGTGAAGACAGCTTTCCTCCATGGTGACCTGGAGGAAGAAATTTACATGGAGCAACCTGAAGGTTTTACAGTCAAAGGCAAAGAGAAGCTTGTCTGCAGATTAAAGAAGAGCTTGTATGGGCTCAAACAAGCTCCAAGACAAGTGGTATAAGAAATTTGATTCCTTCATGATGGATCACGGGTATAGTAAAACTTCTTCTGATCACTGTGTGTTTGTGAAGAAATTTCCTAATGAAAATTTTATTATTCTCTTGCTTTACGTGGATGACATGTTGATTGTTGGCCATGACATTAAAGAGATTCAAAATCTTAAAAGAGAGTTGAACAAGTCCTTTGCAATGAAGGATTTGGGCTCTGCAAGGCAAATCCTTGGCATGAAAATTGTTCGTGACAGGAAGAATGGTAAATTGTGGTTATCACAACAAAGGTATATTGAGAAAGTATTGGAGAGATTTAATATGGGCAATTCCAAATCTGTTAGTACTCCACTTGCAGGTCACTTCAAGTTGAGCCTTGCGCAATATTCTACAAGTGAGAAAGATAAAGAAGAAATGCAGAAGATTCTGTATGCATCTGCGGTAGGTAGCTTGATGTATGCGATGGTATGTACAAGGCCGGATATTGCTCATGTTGTTGGCGTTGTTAGTCGTTTCCTCTCCAATCCTGGTAAAGAGCACTGGCAAGCTGTGAAGTGGATACTCAGGTATCTCAGAGGTACTTCTAGAGTCTGTTTATGTGTTGGGAGTGGTGAGCCTATGTTGAATGGTTACATAGATGCAGACATGGCTGGTGATGCGGATTCCATGAAGTCTACTTCTGGTTATATGATGACTTTTGTAGGGGGAGCAGTGTCATGGCAGTATAGATTACAGAAATGTGTTGCTCTATCCTCTACAGAGGCAGAATATATGGTCATTATAGAAGCTGCTAAAGAACTCTTGTGGATGCAAAAATTCCTACAAGAGTTGGGTCTTTCACAAGAAAAATATGTTTTGTACTGTGATAGTCAAAGTGCAATCCATCACAGCAAGAACTCGACCTTTCATTCAAGGTCTAAGCATATTGAGGTTCGGTATCACTGGATACGGGATGCGTTGGAGATGAAGCAATTATCATTAGAGAAAATCCATACTGACGAGAATGGTTCAGATATGATGACAAAGACTATACCCACAAGAAAATTTGCCACTTGCAAAGAGAAAGCGAGTTTGGTTGACTATGGCCCCACTTGATTGGTGAGGGGGAGAATTGTCAGGTAGGTCACCAAAAGTAGGTCCACCTTGACTTTAATTAAAAAAAAAGAAAAACAAAAGGCCCATTTATTTGGTTTTGGTGTGCCTCAGGTAGAAAAGAAAAAGAAGCCAAGAGAGAGTGAGAGAATTCGAAAGAAAAAGGAAGACGCAGAACAGCTCCGGTAGTGGAGAAAGAAAAATAAAGGGAGAAAATTTGTGCTCTTCTATCAAATGTTTTTGATATGTTGATCCTAGTATTGTGAGCTTTATTTTTTGTTTTAATATCTCTCTATTTTGGGTTCTCTCTGTTGCCTGGCTAGATACCCATTGGTGGGTTTATTGTGTAGTTATCCACTTTATTGGTGAAGATTAATTTTTCTGTTGATCCCTGGTGGTTCCAGGAGGACTTGTGGTGTACCCATTAATTTATTAGTGGAGGATTTTTACTGGACTAGGTCCCGTGGGTTTTTCCCTCACATTGGGGGTTTTCCCACGTTAAAAATTTGGTGCCTATTGATTTTATTTTTCTGGTCTGCGCATCCTATTATTTGCCTAAAATTATTGTTTGTTGCCTGAGAAATTTCCAGAGCCTATTGTTAATTGCACAGGGAAAAAAGTGATCCAGTTTTGCTTCTGCTTGTTGTTAATATTTTGTTATCTTTTCCCAACATCAATTTCGTGGAGCTCCTTGGAAAATCCCTAAAAATCATAAACAAATCTTAAAATCAATAACAAGTGAAAGAATAGGTAAACCATGATTTAAGCATGGCTTAGAAAATCAAAACTAAAAGATTGGGTGAAGAAATATGAAATTTACCATTTTTGGTAGAAACTTGAAGCTTGGATTTGAAACTCAAGATGAATGATTTTGTAAAAACTCATAACTAGAGATGTTCTTAGAATAAGGTAAGGATTCAAGAAACTAGGTTGTATGAAAATTTTGAGTGATGGAGGGTAGAATTAGGGTACTTGGCCGTGATTAGCTTGGAGAAGAGATGTTGAGAAATTTTTGAAGAGTTAGCTTCTTGAAAATGATCAATAATGATCAAGATGGAGTAATAATGGTCTTGAAACCATTCTATGCCCTTAAGCATGCACAAAACCATCCCCCCCTCCAAGCATTCTCTTAAGAGTGCTAAATGATCAATAATGATGCATAATTGACCAAGGCATCTCATAATGGTCATAAAGCTTTTCTTTAGCTCTAAAATGAAGCACAAAACCATCCCCCCTCCATGCATGCATTCCATAATGTTGTCATCTTTTTCAAGCCACCATTTAGAGCCATTTAAGCCATTGATTAGATCAATGGTTAGGATTAAGGTAGACTTTTGATTAGAAGACTTAATCTAGGCCATTAGATCTTTCTCCTTGAAATCCTAGCCATTAGATCCATCTCCAAAATGAAGGGTCAAGATTACTCCTTACTTTTAATCCAAGGGTCATAATTAGTCATAGCCATTTTAGAAGACCAAATCTCCACCATTGATTAAATCCAAATCCAATGGTTATAAATGATCCATCTCCACCGTTGATTTAATCTGAATCCAACGATCACAAATGTTCCTAGCCACTTTATAAGATCAAATCTCCACCCTTGATTTAAATCTAAATCCAATGGTTATTAATGGTCATAGCCATTTTATTAGACCGATTTTACACCGTTGATTAAATTGACGGTTGATATCAAAGTCTTCAATATTAGACTTGCTTCCTATTGGTCCGTCAAAAGAATTAAACTTGCTTCCTATTGGTCCGTCAAAAGTTGTCATAACCACTATTGTTGACTTAAGCAGATAATTTCTATTTTTATCTACTAAAACCCCACAAAAGAATATATTTACTGTATTTTTATCACCCGATAATTAAATACAGTACAAAACATAGTACAATAAATTTTCTAAAAACTGTTTCCGGATTCAGGTTTAGTAAGATCCCTTGTCTCCATCTCAACGATACAAATTTTTCTATACGTAGAAAAATTTTCATGTTTTGGGACTCACCTCGAGCCCACGTAGGACCACTTGGGCCCACAAACAGCCCAAAAACAACCAGATAACCATAAAAATTTATAATCATCCACAAAAATCACAAATATTAGAAAACGTATGAAAATCAAGTTAGATTGTAAAAAGATAATTAACAGACAAGAGAAATAAATACTTAAAGATTTTCTCCGGCCCGAAAATTATTATTTTCTTGACACAGAGTAAATCACTCAAAACGATCAAATACGTTGACGGAATACTCAAAATAATTTTACAGTGCACAGAAATCACGAAACAGTTAAATTCTGTTAACTGTCAAAATTACTGTCTAATATATAGGAAATTTTGGGGTGTTACAAAGTTAGAGTCTTTTGGGGTTTGTGGTTAGGTCTGTTTTTCTTGTGTTGTGTGATTCTCTGTGATTTGTTCTGAACGGACACATCTAACTTTTATTTTGTCTGATTTGACTTGTTGAAGAACGACATGTCTCATGGAAGAGGAACACATGTGAATACGGGACGTGACACCGACACGATGACTGCAGCTGTCGAGGCTATCCAAAGAATAGCCGAGGTGATAGCACAATAGAACCGACAAGCAGCCAATCGCCAAGAAATAAATATTAATGCTCATAACTTGTCTGAGTTTCGACGCAATAACCCACCGCAGTTTCGGGGCGAGTTTGATCCGGAGAAGGCTAGTCTATGGATTCAAGAGCTAGAAAAGATATTTGAAGGGATAAGATGTCCCGATGATCGAAAGGTGACTTACGCCACATTCGTGTTGATGGGTGATGGCGAGAATTGGTGGAAAGAAACTAGGAGGCTACTGCAAGCCGAGGGAAGAGCAATCACATGGGAAGTATTCTGCGAAGTATTTCTGTAAAAATATTTTCCAGAAAATGCACGACATGCCAAAGAAATGGAATTTCTTGGCTTACATCAAGGTAGCATGTCAGTGACTGAATATACTGCAAAATTTGAGAGCTTATCTAAGTTCTCGAGGTACTTCCAGATCCAACCTGATGAGGTTTGGAAATGTCGCAAGTTCGAGGAAGGATTACGAGTGGAATTGAAACGAGGTGTGCTGTCGATGCGAATAAATCAATTCCCAGCATTGATGGATACTTGTCGATGACTAGAGGAGCTAGATCCATCAAGGGATACAAAGAACCGGAACTTTGGATCGACTAGATTCCAAAAAAGAGGAAACAACAACAACAACTGATTTCAGCGGAAGCCGTATGCGAGACCACCAGGGAACCAACCCCAACATTAATCTTTTGGGGGAAGTTCTAGTGCTAACAAAGCGGGGCAAGCGGTTGCATTTACTCCAAAATGTTTTAAGTGTAACAAGAGTGGTCATATGTCCAGAGATTGTTCAATCAAGGGACTTATTTGCTTCCGATGTGGAAAGCCTGGGCATTCATATAGGGAATGTGACCAGCCAAAGAAGGAGCCATCATTGAGTAACGTTCGTGCTGCTCAACCACAAGCTGGAGGGCGAGTATATACGATGAGTAGAGCTGAAGCCTCCCAGTCTGAAGATCTTATCAAGGGAGAAGGTGTCATAGCAGGTAATCTTTTAACTGTACTATATGATTTGGGTGTAACTCACTCATTTATTGCATATAACTGTGTGGATCGGTTGGGTTTGTCTATGTCTTCTCTGAGTTTTCAATTGATTGTTTCTACATCAACTGCCAAGCCCGTTGTTACTTCTAAAGTATGTTTGAATTGTCCTGTTGGCATTCATGGTTGAGTCTTTTCTATTGATTTAATTTGTTTACCCCTTGTTGACATAGATATAATCTTAGGAATGGATTGGTTATCTTCTAACCATATCCTATTAGACTGTTCCAATAAGACCTTAATTTTTCCTAGGAATGAGAATTCTGGATTTAACTGCCACTAAAGTCGAATCATTATTGAGGGATGGAGCTCAAGGATACATGTTGCTGTCTTCTTTAGAAGTCAAGAGCGAAAAGGATGTGAATGCTATTTCTGTCATTAACGAGTTTCCTGAAGTTTTTCCCGATGATGTACCTAGTTTACCACCGGATAGAAAGATAGAGTTTTCTATCGATCTTGTACCAGGAGCAGGTCCTATTTTGATTGCGCCATATCGGATGTCACCTTCAGAATTAGTAGAGTTGAAGAAGCAATTGGAGGAACTATTGGAAAAATAGTTTATACGACCGAGTGTGTCGCCATGGGGAGCTCCGGTGCTGTTAGTGAAAAAGAAAGATGGGACTTCTCGTCTTTGTGTGGATTATCGCCAGTTGAACAAGGTTACGATAAAGAACAAGTATCCACTCCCAAGAATCGATGATTTAATGGATCTGAAGGGAGCAGCAGTTTTCTCTAAGATAGATTTGCAATCAGGTTACCATCAAATTCGTGTCAAGGTAGAGGATATACCTAAAATAGCTTTCCGAACTCGCTATGGGCATTATGAATATCAAGTGATATCGTTCGATGTGACGAATGCTTCTGCAATATTCATGGATTACATGAATAGGATCTTTCGTCTATACCTAGATAGATTTGTCATTGTCTTTATCGATGACATTCTGATCTACTCTGAAAGTCTTGAAGAGCACGCTGAATATCTCAACATAGTTCATCAGATCCTAAAAGAAAAGAAGTTGTTTGCAAAGTTGTCAAAGTGCGAATTTTGGTTAGAGGAAGTGCAATTTTTGGGTTACGTGATTTCTAAGGATGGAATTGCGGTGGATCCATCAAAGGTGGAAACAATTCTGCAATGGGAAAGGCCCAAGACAGTGACTGAGATTCAGAGCTTTGTTGGATTAGCTGGTTATTATCAGAGGTTTATTGCAGATTTCTCTAAGATAGCAGGACCTCTTACACAACTCACGAGAAAGAATCAAGCTTTTGTTTGGACAGACAAATGCGAAGAGAGTTTCCAAGAGTTGAAGAAAAGATTGACAACTGCACCAGTGTTAACTTTACCAGGCCCAAACAAGTCTTTTGAGGTGCATTGCGATGCATCTTACTAGGGATTAGGATGTGTGCTGATGCAGAATAGAAATGTGGTAGCTTATGCTTCAAGACAACTGAAGGTACATGAAAGGAAATACCCAACGCATAATTTGGAGTTAGTCGCAGTGGTTTTTGCATTAAAGATATGGAGGCATTTTCTTTATAGGGCTACATTCGATGTCTTCAGTGACCACAAGAGTTTAAAATACATGTTCAATCAAAAGGAATTGAACATGAGACAGAGACGATGGTTAGAGTTCTTAAAAGATTATGATTTTCAACTTCAAATACCATTTGATCGTGTACTGTGCGAGCCACGACGAATTTGACTGTGTAGCACGTGGCCCGCGACAGCCGAGTTGATAGGCAGGTTCTTCCAGGATCATTCCCTCTGATTGGTTGTGTTTAGCTCCATGGAGTAGGTTTGTGTCATGTATATGCGCATTATGAGTCTGCAAATTGTTATTCTATATATATTCTGTGAAATATTACATATGTTGTGATAAAATGTTTTTATGATATATTTGTTTGAATTATCGTTTTCTATACTGCCTTATGGTAATGATGACAGATTGTCTCACCTCTTTGTATGTATTTCTGTGTTATTATTATTATGTACGGTAAAGACGGTGAAGAGGATCAACCTCTTAATTTTTCGTGAGAGAAGCAGCAATCCGAGGACCAGCACGAAGGAGGCGAGCCGTTGGATCATCCTTACTGGTTGGCTTGATTGTTTTGTTTTGGTTATGTCTGTACTGTATTTTTTTTTTTTGGGTTTTCTTAGTCTGTTGGACTTGAGCAAGTCTGTTATCTACTCTTTTGTGTCAAACGGTTTATGATTTAATTTTATTTTTTTATATTTTAAAACAAAACCATATGGATATTATGGTATGTATGTAATAATGTATTTTATTTCATGTTCTATTTTTATTTTATTTAGTAATGTTTTCCGCAAGAAGAAATTACCATAGGACGAAGGTTGAAACAATAATGGAAGATGATTGGATTTGTATAGGATGATTATTGATCTTCTTAGAATACACAACTAAAATTTTACAACTCATGGTTTATTTATTAACAAACGATTTATAACTTGGAAAAGTTTTTGTTTTTATTTTAATTTGTCATAAATGTGACGCCCTACATCAGGGTGTTACAGAGAGGAGGCTTGGGGAGCCAAGGACGAGGCCATCTTCCTCTTGGAGGAATATTCAAGCTTCAAGGACCAAATCCATGAGCTTTCTCCTTCTCCCTTTGCTTTTCTCTCCTCCTTTTATCTTGAGCATGTATTTTGTATGCTATTTTCGCGTTCAATGTATAGTCAAGCTATATTTAGGGAATACTTTGGATTTTTTTATAAATATTAATGATTATGCATTTCCTTTGAGTTTATATGGATGTTTGGTTTTGTTCAATCATATTGTTCTTAATGCTCTTGAGTGCTTGGCCAATATTTAAATGATTTGTTGAAATCTGATGTGCCTAGACATAGGAATTTGGATTTGAGATCATATGTATGGTTGATGCATTTTCGACATCATTCTCATGGCGGGGATAAGTTGATTTGCTAATGGGATAGAAATATACCTATTGGCCATGCATAGTGTGTGTTTGAGAATAGATCGTTTATGAGTGGAGTTTGCGCTGGTTCTCATGCAAACATAGTGAGCTAGGTGAATGAAGTCAGGGTTAACTGACCTAGATATAAGCTTTTAGCTAATGTAGATTCTCAAGCTAACCTAATCATTGCATTCATGTGGATGAAAAGGATTGCATGTTATTGATTGAAGTAGGAGGTGAAGAAGGATTTCTTAAACTCTAGCCATTATCTTTATTGCTTTCTAGTCTTTAGTTTATATCACTTTTCTCTATTTTTATATTCTTGAATAGAATTATTTAAACTATCGGTTACTACTTAGCATTGGAAATAAACTTATCCTCATGGGAACGATACTTTACTCTTCACTTTATTACTTGTTCGGCCTGTGCACTTGCGGCCTTAAAAAGGGACAACAATAACACGTGTGTCGAACCCCGAACCGATCAACTCCTTCACTCCAACTATTGAACAATGTGTCTCTACACAACTCAGATCTGGTCGAACCGCACTGTGTCAAACCACAGGCAACACCACACACCATGAGCCGCACTACCCAGATCTGGCCAAGCTCCCATACTACCCGTATTGTAACCACTGTGGATCCGCAAGCTCTGCTTCACCTAACTAGATTTGTCATGTGTTGTACACCAATGCTCCAACCCATGGACCGCCTTGACCGAACCACCCATATCTGACCCGCAAAACTAACACCCACGAACTGCATCGCACTGTCTTTACCGTCAACTACACCAGAATCGCAAGCTACCGCAAGGCCACCACCTTCCTCCACCCTCCAGTTTGCAGCGCCACCTGTACCCCGTTCCACGCGCCACCCAGCTCTCAACTGAGCATCATCATAACCCCCCTGCTCTTCTGTTTCGTTGTTTCTATTGCAGAGACTAAAAGTCTCTTTGTCTGTTCATTTTTTTAAATGACTTGTTAATTTTAAGAAAAAGTAAAAAAAATATAAAGAAGAATTCAAATAGGCTATTATAAAGGAAATAAGAAAATCAAAAAGAATATTAACATGATAAATTAGTCAAATAATTTGGGTTGAGTTTTGTTTTAAAAAGTAAAATAAAAATAGAATAGTTGAAACTTGTTGAGAAAAATAAAATGACATTAACTGAGTTGTGTCAGCTTGTTAATCTTGTAACTTTTATAATCATTTGAGTTGTGATAATTTGATGATTCAAAATTTTTTAATATAAAAAAAATCAAATGAATTTTTAAAATAAATCTTTTCAAAGTTAAAAATAACCAACTCATAAGAATTTAATAAAAAATTACGTGACTTTAAGTTCTTCATTGCACCCGGGGATACGTAGGAGTGGAATCCCATTTCGTCAATCCAAAATTAAATTTTCACAAATTATCTATTTATTTATTAGTTTATCTTTTAAAAAGGGTTAAAACAAATATATTTTTAGATTATCAAATTATTGTACAATGATTTTAGGGTAATCGTTTTAGAACAAATGTGTCAGTGGCGCTGTGGGATTAAGTCTCCACCCTTTCCTATGCATAATCGACTCCCAAATCCAATCTGGTTTCAAAAATTTTTTTCTAATAAAGATTTTTTAATTTTTTCAATTCAAATAAAATTAGTGGGGACTCCTAATAATTTATTTTTCACCGCTTTCACCGTGATCTCGGTCGAAAAATATCTGATCAAAAGACACAAATAAACAAGATGTAATATTCTCATAATTTAGTATTGTTCTTACGTTCCAATGTGGAAGCTGAAATTGTCCCTTCCCAAAAAGCAAAGAAAAAAGAAAGAAAATGAAAAAATAGAAACTATATATAGAATATTTGAAATGTGGAGCTTGAAATTGATTTAAATCAAGAATTTCTTGAAACCTTCAATTTTGATCATTGTTCGCAACATTCACTTTCTTAGGACTTAAGTGGTGCTTGTCTTTAATTTCATGTCAAGAGAAAAATTAATAAAATAAAAAAGGAAAAGAATTTTCATTGTTCAGATTAGTGATAGCGTATGAAGCATGAATACAAATATGTGACACAAATATGATATAATACATGAATATGATAAATTCTAGAAATCATATGACATGATGTTGCTAATATATATATAATATATAAAAGATGTAATATATAATATTAACATAATATTGACATAAAAACATAAATTTTAAATTAAAATAAAAACTTTAATGTTTCATAAATTAGCTTTAATCATTGTAGATGTTAGCATAATTAATTATAATTGAGATTATGATTGATTTTAAGGATGATTATAATTAAAGTAATACAAAATTAGATTGATTTAGTATATAATTATATTTTATTATTTTTCTTTTCTCAGATCAATGTACCTTCTTGTATAAATAGAGCTAGTCTTCCTATATTCATTCATTCATAAATATACATAAATTACTAATATTTAACTCTATTTCTATTTATAACTTGGTATCAGAACGTCTAAGCACTTGGTCCATTCTTAGATTCTAGACTCTAGAGTTTGTTCTAGATTCTAGACTCTGTTTTAGATTTCATCCTAGATTTCAGACTCAGTTTTAGACACTGCTCCAGATCTCCGTTCAAACATTGCTCCAAACTTTTCTCGTGTCCATATTTCTCTGTTTTCAACATGGTATCTGTAACACCCACCGTAGGGTGCCACATTTATGTTACTTTATTACCAAATTACCCCCAAGTTATAAAATGTGATGTTGTGATAAAAAATTTACGAGTTGTAAATTTTTTTTACAATAAAATAAACTTAGCGGAAAATAAAACTATTATACATCATCACACATAAAGTACATCATTATACATAACAGTCATCACACACAATTTACATCATTATAATGTAAGATCTTGTCAAGATTATTTATATACAGACCAAGTTCTCAAAGTAATTAAACATAATTTAAGACTCACATATTGCCCAAGTCTGACTAAACAACAGAACCCTCAGATGGGTCCTCCTCAGATTCCTCAGCAGATAGGAATTCGTTATTACGTGAAGCTCTACGGACAAGTATCCGTGCAGACGACACGATACTTATCTCACTAAGAGTACGGTAGTAGGCTCCCCAATACTGCCTAATGGATATTGGAAACTCTAACTGTACATATATAATGACACTAAAATAGGGGTTCCCTTGTTCAAGCCTACTATAGGTAATGTTCAGATCTCCTATATAAAATATACACTGTCGATCTAAATGAACAAATGGTTTGTTTTCAAAGAACTTGAGCTCACGGTTTTGGTGAGGAGTTTTAATGGTTTTGTTTGTGTAAAAACCAAGAATGGAACTTAGTTGATTTAGAAGGAAAAATACAAGAATGGTTTCAATGGCCATGTCCACAGTTTTGAAGACTTGAAATGCCTTGATTTTAATGAAACAAAGTGATTTTCAAAGTGGAAATATAACTTGATTTAATACAAGGAATTTGGAAAGGGAATCAGAGTGTTTTGTCACTTGAAAAATAGAATTTTCACATGTGAATGAAAAAAGAGGTTGAAAGTGTTTGAACCTGAATATATTTTAAATTGGATTGATTTGGAATTATAAAGAATGCGTTGGTAACTTGGGATTTTCTAATGTATAACTCATTCTTTGGGTTTTGGAGAGCGTTAGGAAATTTTAAAGTTAGAAACATTGATTTAATGAAATGGTGAATTTATGGAATAAATTGCGAAAAGGATTTTCTTGAGTAAGAAAATGTGAAAAATAATGTGAGAAGTCATATTATTTTGAAAAAGGTTGAAATGGAATTTTTAAAGGTTGAGAAATATTTTACGAAGTTGAAAAATGGTGAAAAATGATTTACGTAACTTAAAAACGTAATTTTTAAGCTACGAGATTTGAAAAACGTTTAAATATTTCCACGCGATTTGAAAAAAAAATGTTGAAATATTTTTACGCAATTTGGAAAGCGTTTAAATATTTTTACGTGATTGAGATATTGTTGAAAAATCACGATGTGATTTAAAAATGGTGGAATATTTTTACGTGATTGATGAAAACGTTGAAAAATCTATATGTGATTTGAAAACGTAACAAAAAATGTTACAAAATTGTAAAAATGCGACAAAAGTGGAGCGCAACTATGAAAACGCGATAATATGATTTTCACGATTAAATATACAGTAGGATTACTGTTGAACCAAGTGGGTTGACACTGTATGAGAAAATGATGAATTTTTCCTGTAATTAGCATTAGTGCATTTTATATGCATGAACTGTGTATGGATACTGTATATGAATTTTTACCTATGATTGGCATTGGTGCATTGAACATGCATTGGAAAGGTCGATGGACCATGTATGAGGCTATTTGCCTAGGAGAGACACCCTCTTGAGTGGGTGGATATGCGTAGTGTAAGTCACTTGTTAAGCTTGGGGGCATCGGGGTGCGGGTTGCTTACATAGGTGGTTGGTAGCTCTTCTTCCCGTAAGTTTGACCAATGCAACACACCGATGATCCTGACCGAGACACTATTCTTAATCAAGATCTAGTAAAGACTGTCGTGTATATGCTAGATGTGCAAACACATATGAGAAATGTGGCACTTGGTCCGAGGTATGTTGGTACAGACAGATCTTTCGATCGATCGATTCTCGAACCGAGTATTAGCTTCATGGAGTAGGAAATTGAGTCAAAGTGCGCATGCATAAATCGAGCATTTATATCTCGTATGACATATTAATTGAGGGATATTGGTTATGACAATTGTTCGTTAAGAAATACTTGGATGATGATGATGATAATAATGTTAATGGCATGATGGTAATTATTATTTATTGTATCTGTTATGATAAATAATGTTGATAGCATGATTGTAATTATGGTATGATATAACTGTGTGGTGTAACACCCACCGTAGGATGCTACATTTATGTTACTTAATTCCCAAATTACCCCCAAGTTATAAAATGTGATGTTGTGATAAAATATGAGTTGTAAATTTTTTTTCTTTCTTCTTTGATAACTATAAAATAACCTTAGTGAAAAATAAAATATTATACATCATCACACATAATTTATATCATCATACATTACAAATGTACTATCAGGATTATTTATATACAGACCATTTCTCTAAAACTAAATAACACACTTAGATATATATAGATATAGTTTGTAGAGTTTAGACTTGCCCAAGTCTAACTAAGCAGCAGAACCCTCAGACGGGTCCTCCTCAGACTCCTCAACGGTAGGAATCTGATTTGACGCATAGCCCTATGGACAGTGTCCGGCCGACGACACAATACTAATTTCCGTTAAGACATAGTTTCTAGTATCCCAATGCCGCCTAATAGGCAGCGGAAATTCCACATGCACAAAAATAATTATAGAGAAAAATGGATCCCATGAAATATCCTGCTAGAGTTTACTTGTCAAGTGTCCCTCATAAAGTAGTCCCTCTCATTGGGACTAGTCCTCCACGCTCCACTCCACCGTGGAACCGCAATCTCACGTAACTAAAGAAACTTGACCGGCCGCCATCCGATCAAAACTCAGCTTCCTCTGGAGCCTGCTCTTCTTCACCCACTTGTTCAACCCTTTGTTCAGTGTCTTTACAAATATATTTACAATACCAAATAAACATACAAAGAGGTGAGATCACCTACGCCAATACCAATATGGTAGCATAAAGATAATACATACAGCATACCATACAGATATATCATACTATATTAACAATTATGACATCATCATAATGTATTAAATAACAGATACAATAAATAGCATTTACCATCATGCCATTAACATTATTATCATCATCATCATCCAAGTATTTCTTAACAGAACAATTGTCATAACTAATATCCCTCAATTAATATGTCATACAGATATAAATGCTCAGATTTATGCATGCGCACTTTGACTCAATTTCCTACTCCATGAAGCTAATACTCAGTCCGGAGAAGTCGATCAGAAAGATCTGTCTGTACCAACATGCCTCAGACCAAGTGCCACATTTCTCATATGTGTTTGCACATCTAGCATATACACGACAGTCTTTACTAGATCTTGATTAAGAATAGTGTCTCGGTCAGGATCATCGGTGTGTTGCATTGGTCAAACTTACTCCCATGTAAGCAACCCGCACCCGATGCCCCCAAGGTTAACAAGTGACTTACACTACGCATATTGCACCCACTCAAGAGGTGTACGTCTCTCCTAGGCAAATAGCCTCATACAGTCCATCAGACCTTTCCAATGCATGTTCAATGCACCAATGCCAATCGTAGGCAAAAATTCATATATAGTGTTCATACACCAGTTCATGCATATATAATGCACCAATGCCAATCACAGACAAAATTATCATTTTCTCATACAGTGTTCATCTACTGGTTCAACAGTAATTTTACTATATATTTAATCGCAAAAATTATTTTATCGCGTTTTCATAGTCGCACACCACTTTTGTCGCGTTTTCACAATTTAGTAACATTTTTGTTACGTTTTCAAATCACATATAGATTTTTCAACGTTTTCATCAATTACGTAAAAATAGTCCACCATTTTTAAATCATGCAGTGATTTTTCAACAATATTTCAATCACGTAAAAATATTTAAATGATTTCCAAACTGCGTAGAAATATTTCAACATTTTTCAAATCGCGTGGAAATATTTAAACGTTTTTCCAATCGCGTAGTTTAAAAATCACGTTTTTAAGTTACGTAAATCATTTTTCACTATTTTTCAACTTTATAAAATATTTCTCAACTGTTAAAAATTCCTTTTCAACATTTTTCAAAATAATATGACTTCTCACATTATTTTACACATTTCTTACTCAAAAAAATACTTTTCGTAATTTATTCCATAAAATCATCATTTCTTGAATTAAATCAATGTTTTTAACTTTAAAATTTTCTAACGCTTCTCCAAAACCCAAAGAATGAGTTACACGTTAGAAAATCCCAAGTTACCAACGTATTCTTTATAATTCCAAATTAATTCTAAAAATCAATCCTTTTTAAAATAAATTAAGGTTCAAACATTTTCAACCTCTCTTTTCCATTCACGTATGAAAATTCCAATTCTCAAGTGTTAAAACACTCTGATTCCCTTTCCAAATTCCTTGTATTAAATCAAGTTATATTTTCACTTTGAAAAATCACTTTGTTCATAAAAATCAAGGCATTACAAGCCTTCAAAAACCATGGACATGGCCATTGAAACCATCAAATATTTTTCCTTTTAAATTGATATAGTTTTACACAAAAAAAATCATTAAAAATTCTCTCTAAAACCGTGAGCACTTGTTTCTTGAAAACAAACCATTTGTTTATTTTCCTAGTTGTTCTAAACATCTATTTTTACCATTCATGAAAATATTAATTTGTGAATACCTATTTTGAGGTGATAAAGCAGAAATTCACCATGGTCCTTGAAACCAAAAATAATTTTCTCCACTTCATAGTTTCTTTAAACAAATCAATTTCCTTATTCTTGAAAAATTTCAACATAAAACCCTAATTTTTGGGTGTCAAAACCGTGACCTCCCCTTGGCCATTGGAGCCAAAATTTCTTGTTTTATCATACATCCATCATAATATATTCAACATATCTTCATCATGCATATTATAAGCATACCATATAAGCAATAAAATCATGCAAAGCATATCAAGCATAGGCAAATAATCAAAGCACATAAACACACACAAATTATTACATGACCATGGATATGAATCCTCACATGGATTCACCATCCATCAAATATAAAACCATCTCTCACCACCATATTTGGTTGGTGAGATGGATCTCCCTCTTACCTCTTGAAGAACCACAAAAAGTTCCTTACTTTGTATTTTGAACAAGATCTCCACCAACAAAAGTCTTTGAACACAAAACAAACACAAAGAAATTAGTATATTAAGCTTGAATAAGAGGAACCATGGATCAAACATGGTTTAGAACATGAAAAAGAAGAGAAAAAATGAAGTTTTCCATAACTTCATCTTAAGAACCCTAGAACTTGCTCTTGGAAAAACTCCTTGAAGATGAAAGATTTAGGACTTGGTGTAAACTACAAAGTGTCTTAGAATTAGGTGTAGATTCAAGAAATATGGTTGTTTGAAATTAAAAAGTGATGGAAGGCTGTTTTGGAGTGCTTGGCTGTGAGCTTAGAGAAGAAGAGAGATGGAGAGAAATTTTGATAACTTGGTTTCTTGAAAATGTTCAATGAAGACCAAGGTGATTAATAATGACTAAAGTGATCAATTATGGTCTTCAACTTGTTGCTTTAGCTCCTAAATGCAGCACCAAACCATCCCCCCTCCTCCATGCACTCTTCAAAATGCAACAAATCTCCTAGCCATCATTTTAGGTCATCTTAACCATTGATTAAATCAAGATCAAGTCTCCACCATTGATTACATCAATGGTAGATATCCAAGCCACTAATGTTGACTTTGCAGTATAATATTTATTTTTGTATCTGCTATTGCCATTCAAATAATATTTTTACTGTATTTTTATCACCCGATAATTAAATACGATTAGCAAAACACAGTAAAAGAAAATTTTAAAAACTATTTCCTGGATTCAGGTTTAGTAAGATCCCCCGTCTCCGTCTCAATACGAATTTTTCTAATTATAGAAAATTTTTTACCTTTCTGGACCCATGCGGGGCCCACATACGACCTCTTTGGGCCCACAGATGGCCCACGAAACTGTAACGTTACGTATCCTAAGAAGCTAGGCATCTCCATCTTCTCAAAATTCTGCGTCCCCAGACGTGAGAAGTAGTTCTTCTTCTCCTTCTTGTATTATTTCTTTCTCAACGTCTTTAGCCAATTATAAATACAATATACAAATATACATACAAAGAGGTGAGATCACCTACGCCAATACCAACATGGTAGCATAGAGATAACATAACAGCAAGCTATATAACACAACATATTACAAGTATGGCATCAACATATTATCAATCAAAATTAACATTTAATAATTACAGGAAATGCCAACTACACTAAGCAGATATTTTAAAAAGTATAATTGTCATAATCAATATTTCGCAACTATTATATCTCACAGATGTAAGCATTTATGTTAATGCATGAACACAGAGACTCGATTTCCTACTCCATGGAGCTAAACTCAGGTGGGAGAAATTGATCGAAAAGATCTGCCGGTACCACGTGCCTCAGACCACGTGCTATAATTATATCTTGCACATCTAGCACATACATGACAGTCTTTTTGTCGATCTCGATTAAGAATAGTGTCTCGGTCCGGATCATCGGTGTGTTGCCTCGGTCTAACTCACGGTGCAGAAGAGCTACCAACTGCCCATTGCGAGCAACCCACACCCCGATGCCCCCAAGGTCAACAAGTGACCTACACTACGCGTATCGCACCCACTCAAGAGGTGTACGTTTCTCCTAGTCAATTAGCCATATACAGTCCATCGGACCATTTTCAATGCATGTGTAATGCACCAATTACCAACCAAAGATAAATCACATAATTTCTCATACCAGAGTCAAACACTGTTTTACGTTCGTAAAATGGATTAATGCCAATTACAGGCAAATTTCTCAATTTCTTGTACAGTATTCATATATTATTTTTAACTGTAAGGTTTACTGTAAATTATCAATAAAATCACATTACCGTGTTTTTCTCATTCGAAAAATATTTTTGTCACGTTTTTATGTAATATTAATGATTTGTAACATTTTCTATTATGATAAAAAAAATCGCGAAACCATTTTCTACTGTATTCTAAATTGCGTAAAAATAATCTTTTATTTTTAAATCGCATAGCGATTTTTCTACAGTATTTTGATTGTGTAAAATATTTAAACGCTTTAAAAATCACGTAGAAATATTTTAACGTTTTTTAAAATCGCGTAACTTAAAAATTACGTTTTTGAGTTACGTAAATCGTTTTTCATTGTTTTTACCCTTCATAAAATATTTCTTAACTTTAAAAATATTATTTTGAACGTTTCTTATAAAAATATAATTTCTTACATTATTCTCTTCCTTTTCTCAATCAAAAATCTTTTCCATAATATATTTTCTCAAAATCACTTTTTATTGATTTAATCTTACAAAATCATATTTAATTGATTTAATTACTATTTCAAATTTTAAATTTCCTAACGTTTTCCAAAAACCAATAATTAAATTCTATGTTAGTAAAGTTAAGTTACAAACGTTTTCTTTTATATTTCTAAATCACTTCTAAAAATTAATTCTCTTTAAAATAATTTAAAGTTCAACACTTTAAATCCCCTTTTTCTTTTATTTATGAAAATTCCACTTGACAACACTTTAATTCCTTTCCAAAATCCTTATTTGAAAATTCTTATATTTTATAACATCAAAACATTTTTTTCTAAATTATCAAAACCTTATAGATGGCCATTGGAATCATGAAATATTTTTCTTCTAACTTAAACAAATGTCATTCTTGTTTCTACACAAAATAAATTCATGAAAATACTACTCAAAAACCGTGTGCACTCTTTTTGCAAAATGAACTCTTTTGATTAATATCTTTACTTCTTAAATCATTCAATTTTATCATTTATGAAAATATAATTTTTGTGAACACTAATTTGGTTGATGTCTTGGCTGAAATTTATTTTAGTTCAAGGACTAAAAATTCATTCCATAATTCTTGAAAAATTTCAAGTTAAACCTTAGTCTTGGAAGTTCAAAACCGTGAGCTCCTCCATAGCCTTTGGAGCCAAAATTTTGCTTATTTCAACATACATCCATCATAATATATTCAACATATATCATCATGCATATTTTAAGCATACCATATAAACAAATAAAAATATAAAAATTATACTAAGCATGCATACACAAGTAAATCATGCAAAGCATATCAAGCATAGGCAAAAATAATCAAAGCACATAACACACATAAATTATTACATGACCATGGATATGAATCCTCACATGGATTCACCATCCATCAAATATAAAACCATCTCTCACCACCATGCTTGGTTGGTGAGATGGATCTCCCTCTTACCTCTTGAAAAACCACCAAAAAGCTTGTTGATTTGTGTTTTGAACAAGATCTCCACCAACACAAGTTCTTAAACATGAAACAAATACAAGAAAATTTGTATATCATGCTTGAATAAGAAGAACCATGGATCAAACATGGTTTAGAACATGAAAAGGAAAAGAATAAATGAAGTTTTCTTACACTTCACGAACAAAAACTCTAGAACTTGATCTTAGTAAAAGTCCTTCAAGATGGAAGATTTAGAGAAAGTCTTCAACATGAAAGTTGTTTAGAATGAGGTAAAGATTCAAGAAACTAGGTTGTATGAAATTAAAGAGTGATGGAAGAGTGAATTGGAGTGCTTGGCCGAATGGTATGTTTTTGGGAGAAAGAATGAAATTTTCTTTGGTTTGGTCTTGAAACTTAAGTGGAAAAGTGAAGAAATGATATTATGAAGTATAGAAATGAATGTTTTTGGTCTTCAAGGGAATGCATTGCCGTAGCATGCAATTAGAGAGAGTGGAAAGTGAAGTTTGAAGAACATAAGCATTAATGAACAATAGTAAATGGTCTTGACACATGGCTTGTCTTCATTCTTTTTTTCTTTGGCCTAAAAAGCCTACACTAAAATGTCTCCCTTCATCCTTGCTCTTCAAACCGTCCCCCCTTCTTCATGCATTCCAAATGTGCCAAATTACACAGCCATCACTATAAGCCATCCTACCCATTGATTAAAAGAATGGTTTGGATTTAAATTAGCTACTAGGTTTAGGTTATAGATGGAAGACCTCATTTGAGCCATTGGATCATTTTTGGCTTGCAATCCTAACCATTGAATATGTCTCCAAAATGAAGGGTCAAGATTACACCTTCAATCTTTAATCCAAGGGTCCAAAATGGTTGTAGTCATTTTTGATGACCAATTCTCCACCATTGATCTAAATTCAAATCCAATGGTTATTAATGATCCATCTTCACCATTGATTAATTTTACATCCAAGGGTTCATAATGGTCATAGTCATTTATAAGACTAAATCTATACCCTCGATTTAATTTTTATCCAACAGTTATAATTGATCCTATTCATTTTTAAGATCAAATCTCCACCGTTGATTAAATCAAGATTAAATCTCCAAGGGTGATTAAATTGATAGTGGATATCCAAACCACTAATGTTGACTTAATAATATAGAATTTTATTTTTATCTATTATATCCTCACAAAAAAAATATAATTACTATATTTTTATCGTCCGATAATTAAATACAGTACAAAATACAGTAAAGGAAATTTTCTAAAATTGTTTCCGGATTCAGGTTTAGTAAGATCTCCTGTCTCCATCTAAACAGTACAAATTTTTCTGTACGTAAAAAAATTTTCATTTTGCGAGACCCACCTAGGCCCACGTATGGCCACTTGGGCCCACATACACCTCGTGGGGCCCACAAAACAGTAAAAATTCCAAAATTGCACATAAAATTACAAAAATTAGAAAACTCACAAATATCAAATCAGATTACGTAAATTAATTAAGACTAAACAGTAAAAATTAAATTACGTAAATTTTTCCAGCCCGAAAATTATTATTTTCCTGACACGGAGCAAATCACACAGAACGATCAAATATACAGACAATATTTAAAATAATTTTACAGTACACAGAAATCACTAAACAGTAGAATTCTGTTAACTGTCAAAATTACTGTTCCTAAGATAGAAAGTTCGGGGTGTTACAACTCTCCCCCTCTAACAAAAGTTTCGTCCTCGAAACTTGATGAACTTGAGTTCACATCCTCAGAATAAATAGGGATACTGTTCTTTTATCTTTTCTTCTAGTTCCCATGTAGCTTCCCCGCTTACATCATCCCAAACAATTTTAACCAATGAAATTTCCTTACCTCGAAGTTGCTTTGTCTTTCGATCCTCAATCTTTACTGGAAAAGTTTCATAGGTTAAATTCTCCTTCAGTTGTACTGTGTCTGACTTGATAACATGAGTAGGATCAGAAATATATTTCCGCAGTTGTGATACGTGAAATACATTGTGAAGATTTGACAGAAAAGGTGGTAATGCAATCTGATATGCCACCGGACCTACTCGACGTAAAATTTGATACGGCCCAATAAATTTTGGAGTGAGCTTCTTAGATTTAAGCACTCGCCTAACACCCGTCATAGGCGTCACTCGTAAAAATACATGGTCACCTTCTTCAAATTCAAGAGATTTTCTTCTTTTATCAGCATAACTCTTTTGCCGAGTTTGGGTCACTTTCATTTTATCTTGAATCATCTTCACTTTCTCAGTTGTCTGTTGGACAATCTCTGGTCCTAATATAGCACTCTCACCATCTTGATACCAACACAACGGTGTTCTGCATCGCCTCCCATATAAAGCCTCATAGGGTGCCATCCCTATACTTGAATGGAAACTGTTGTTATATGTGAATTCTATCAATGGCAAGAATTCATCCCAACCTCTAGTCTGCTCCTGAACACAAGCTCTCAATAAATCTTCTAGAGATTGAATTGTTCTTTCTGACTGACCATCTGTTTGTGGATGGTAAGCAAAACTGAGACATAGTTTGGTTCCCATCGAGTCTTTCAAACTACTCCAAAATCTCGAAGTAAATCTCGGATCTCGATCCGAAATAATACTAGATGGTACACCATGAAGTCTGACAATCTCACTGATGTACACTTGGGCCAACCTCTCCATTGAGTATTTAATATTAACCGGTAAAAAGTGCACCGACTTTGTAAGCTGATCCACAATTACCCAAATAGCATCATGACCCTTCCGAGTCTTTGGTAGTCCCGTCACAAAATCCATTGCTATGTCATCCCATTTCCATTCAGGAATAGGCAAAGGTTACAACATTCCCGAAGGTCTTTGATGTTCCACCTTAGCCTTCTGACAAATTAAACAGGATGATACATATTCAGCAACATCTTTCTTCATTCCTTGCCACCAATATAATTGTTTTAAATCCTGGTACATGTTTATGGCTCCTGGATGCATACTCAGCTTACTCCTGTGAGCTTCATCCAAAATCAATCTTCTAAGATCTGGATCATTAGGCACACAAATTCTGCCTTGAAACTTCAAAATTCCTTCAACACCTTCGCTAAATTCCAACACTGCTCCTTGGCTCTTTGCTTCTTTTGGTTCTTGCAAATATTGGTCACTGTTTTGTCCTTCACGAATTCTTTCCATCAAATCATTTGAAATGGTGATCATGTTTAAACGCATCTTGCCCGGTGTCAATTTCACAGATAATCGCATATCCCGAAATTCTTCTATCAACTCCTTCTCTTTGATCATCATAACAGAAGCACTAAGTATTTTTCTACTCAACGCATCCGCTACGACATTTGCCTTTTTGGGATGATACTGCAATTAGAAGTCATAATCCTTCAGAAACTCTAACCAACGCCTTTGCCTCATGTTCAACTCTTTCTGGTCAAACAGATATTTTAAACTTTTATGATCACTAAAAACAGTGAACGTTGCTCCATAGAGAAAATGTCTCCACACTTTCAATGCAAACACCACCGCTGCCAACTCCAAGTCATGAGTTGGATAATTCCTCTCATGATTTTTCAATTGCCTTGAAGCATAAGCCACCACTTTACGATTCTGCATAAGTACACAACCCAATCCTTGGTACGAAGCATCACAATATACTTCAAAAGGTTTGTTTGGATTAAGTAGAATCAATACCGGTGAAGTAGTCAATCGTCTTTTCAACTCTTAAAAACTTTCTTCGCAGGCATCAATCCACATGAACGGTTGATTCTTTCGTGTAAGTTGGGTAAGAGGTCCTGCGATCTTTAAAAACCCCTCAATAAATTGTCTATAATAACCAGCTAATCCGATAAAACTACGAATTTCTGTTACAGTCTTTGGTCTTTCCCACTCCAAAACTGCCTCCACCTTGGAAGCATCAACCTCAATTCCATCCTTCGATATTGCGTGTCCCAAAAATTGAACTTCGCTCAACCAAAATTCACATTTGGATAACTTGGCATATAACTTGTTCTCCCTCAAAATCTGAAGAACCACCCTGAGATGTTCAGCATGTTCCTCCTGATTTCGAGAATAGATCAAAATGTCATCAATAAAGACGACAACAAACTTATCCAAGTATGAACGAAAAATTCTATTCATGAAGTCCATGAATATGGCTGGTGCATTTGTCACACCGAATGGCATCACAAGATACTCGTAATGCCCATAGCGCGTCCGGAATGCAGTCTTGGGAATATCCTCCACTTTCACACGTATCTGGTGATATCCAAAACGTAGATCAATCTTAGAAAATATTGTGGCTCCTCACAATTGATCCATCAGATCATCTATCGTTGGAAGTGGATATTTATTCTTAATCGTAACCTTGTTCAATTGTCGATAGTCTACACATAGACATGAAGTTCCATCCTTCTTCTTAACCAACAAGACTGGAGCTCCCCAAGGTGACACACTAGGTCTCACAAATTGCTTCTCCAATAAATCCTCCAGTTGTTTCTTCAGTTCGGCTAATTCTACTGGCGACATCCGATAGGGTGCTATAGATATCAGTCCAGCTCCAGGTACAAGATCAATGGCAAACTCGATTTCCCTTTCTGGTGGTAGTCCTGGTATATCTTCAGGAAACACTTCAGGAAATTCGTTGACCACGAAAATATCCTTCAAAACATCTTCACATTGCACCTCCAAAGAAGATAACAATAAATACCCACGATCTCCTTCCTTCAGACAAGCTTCCACTTGAGTAGCCGTTAGGAATCTAGAATCCTTAGCCTCAGGAAATACTAACGTCTTATTCGAACAATCAATTAGGATATGGTTAGAAGACAACCAATCCATTCCCAAGATTACATTAATCTTGGAAAGAGGCAAACAGATCAAATCCACATAAAAGATTCTATCCCTAACACAGACAGGACAATTTAGGCATACTGTTGAAGTAACTACAAGCTTATCAGTAGGAGTAGCAACACTCAGATCATATGGTAATGCAGTCACAGTCAATCCCAAACACTCAACATAATCGCATGCAATGAAAGAATGTGTTGCTCCTGAATCATAGAGTACGGTTAAAGGATTGCCTTTAATAGTACACTCCTCCATTATCAAATCCTCAGATTTAGCAGCTACCTCCCCACTCATTGTATAGACACGACCACCCGCCTGTGGCCTGGTAGTATGGACGTTTCCCACAGAGGATTCCTTCTTTATCTGATCACAGTCTTTGGAGAAATGTCCAAGCTTGCCACACTTAAAACAAACAATTTCCTTATGTTGACAATCCTTCGTGAGATGATCCTTCCTACATTTAAAACATCGAATAGGAGTCCCAGCTTGACTTGCCTTATTGCCGCTAGAACTTCCTCCCACAAACTGCTTCTTGTTCTGACCTCTTGCCATTTTGCATATGGTTTCTGTTGATAACGGTTTCCTCCGCTACCCTTTCCTTTTTGGACCGTGTGGGTCTAAAATTCTTTTTTCTTGCCGCACGTTGATGATCAATCTCTTCAACTTTACAACATTTTTCAGTCAAAGTTGGAAATTGATTAATCTCCAACATTGATACAGCTCTCTTAATATCCAGATTTAATCCTTCTTCAAATTTCCTGCATTTCCAGCCCTCATCTGGGTTTATCTGTAAATATCTTGAAAACTGAGACAAACTTTCAAATTTTGCCGCATATTCACTGATGGACATCAATCCTTGTCATAAACTCAGAAACTTCATCTCCTTCATATGCCTCACACTTGCTGGAAAATATTTCTCCAGAAATCTTTGTTTAAAAAGTTGCCATGTCACCATCCTTCCTTCAGCTTCCAGCAGCCTTCTAGCTCCTGCCCACCAACGTTTACCATCTCCTACCAGCACAAACGTTGCTAATGTAAGCTTCCGTTCATCAGCACAACCCATAGCATCAAATATCGTTTCAAGTTCACGGATCCAAAGTTTAGCTTTCTCCGGATCAAACTCTCCATGAAACTTCGGTGGATTATTCCTTCGAAACTCCAATAAACTGTGCACATTTTCATTAGCCCATTGATTTTGTTGTGCAACCACTTCCGCCATTCTTTGCATTGCTGCTACAGCTGCAGCCATATTCAGATTATCATTCCCATTAAGTTCCATATCTTTGCTAGTATTCCCACGTCCTCGTCCTCGTCCAGTCATTACTTTCTCTACTTAAACTGAGTAATACAAAGAAAATAAGGTCAATCTTCAAACAATATTATTTCTTTTCAGAAAACAATAACAGAGAATCACACAACACAAACAAGACAGACCTAACCACAACCCCAAAAGACTCTAACTTGGGCTCTGATAACAACTAGTGTAACACCTACCGTAGGGTGCCACATTTATGTTACTTTATTACTAAATTACCCCCAAGTTATAAAATGTGATGTTGTGATAAAAAAATTACGAGTTGTAAATTTTTTTTACAATAAAATAAACTTAGCGAAAAATAAAACTATTATACATCATCACACATAATATACATCATTATACATAACAGTCATCACACGTAATTTACATCATTATACATAACAGAAGTACTGTCAGGATTATTTATATACAGACCAAGTTCTCAAAGTAATTAAACATAATTTAAGACTCACATATTGCCCAACTCTGACTAAACAGCAGAACCCTCAGATGGGTCCTCCTTAGATTCCTCAGCAGATAGGAATCTATTATTACGTGAAGCTCTACGGATAGGTGTCCGTGCAGACGACACGATACTTATCTCACTAGGAGTACGGCAGTAGGCTCCCCAATACTGCCTAACGGATATTGGAAACTCTAACTGTACATATATATTGACACTAAAATAGGGGTTCCCTTGTTCAAGCCTACTATAGGTAATGTTCAGATCCCCTATATAAAATATACATTGTCGATCTAAATGAACATGCCACGCCTCCGAACCTCCACAAAACTGTAACGTCACGTATCCTAGGAAGCTGGGCATCTCCATTTTCTCAAAATTCTGCGTCCCCAGACGTGAGAAGTAGTTCTTCTTCTCCTTCTTGTATTATTTCTTTTTCAACATCTTCAGCTAATTATAAATACAATATACAAATATACATACAAAGAGGTGAGATTACCTATGCCAATACCAACATGGTAGCATAGAGATAACATAACAGCAAGCTATATAACACAGCATATTACAAGTATGGCATCAACATATTATCAATCAAAATTAACATTTAATAATTACAGGAAATGCCAACTACACTAAGCAAATATTTTAAAAAGTATAATTGTCATAATCAATATTTCGCAACTATTATATCTCACAGATGTAAGCATTTATGTTAATGCATGAACACAGAGACTCGATTTCCTACTCCATGGAGCTAAACTCAGGTCGAAGAAATTGATCGAAAAGATCTGCCAGTACCATGTGCCTCAGACCACGTGCTATAATTATATCTTGCACATCTAGCACATACACGATAGTCTTTGTCAGATCTCGATTAAGAATAGTGTCTTGGTCTGGATCATCGGTGTGTTGCATCGGTCTAACTCACGGTGCAGAAGAGCTACCAACTGCCCATTGCGAGCAACCCGCACCCCGATGCCCCCAAGGTCAACAAGTGACCTACACTACGCGTATCACACCCACTCAAGAGGTGTAAGTTTCTCCTAGTCAATTAGCCATATACAGTCCATCGGACCATTTTCAATGCATGTGTAATGCACCAATTACCAACCAAAGGTAAATCACATAATTTCTCATACCAGATTCAAAGACTGTTTTACGTTCGTAAAATGGATTAATGCCAATTACAGGCAAATTTCTCAATTTCTTGTACAGTATTCATATACTATTTTTAATTGTAAGGTTTACTGTAAATTATCAATAAAATCACATTACCGTGTTTTTCTCATTCGAAAATATTTTTGTCACGTTTTTACGTAATATTAATGATTTGTAACATTTTCTATTACGTTAAAAAAAATCACGAAATCATTTTCTACTGTATTCTAAATTGCGTAAAAATAATCTTTTATTTTTAAATCGCATAGCGATTTTTCTACAGTATTTTGATTGTGTAAAATATTTAAATGCTTTAAAAATCGCGTAGAAATAGTTTAACGTTTTTTAAAATCGCGTAACTTAAAAATTACGTTTTTGAGTTACGTAAATCATTTTTCATCGTTTTTACCCTTCATAAAATATTTCTTAACTTTAAAAATATTATTTTGAACGTTTCTTATAAAAATATAATTTCTTACATTATTCTCTTCCTTTTCTCAATCAAAAATCTTTTCCATAATATATTTTCTCAAAATCACTTTTTATTGATTTAATCTTACAAAATCATATTTAATTGATTTAATTACTATTTTAAATTTTAAATTTCCTAACGTTTTCCAAAAACCAATAATTAAATTCTACGTTAGTAAAGTTAAACAAACGTTTTTTTTATATTTCTAAATCACTTCTAAAAATTAATTCTCTTTAAAATAATTTAAAGTTCAACACTTTAAATCCCCTTTTTCTTTTATTTATGAAAATTCCACTTGACAACACTTTAATTCCTTTCCAAAATCCTTATTTGAAAATTCTTATATTTTATAACATCAAAACATTTTTTTCTAAATTATCAAAACCTTATAGATGGCCATTGGAACCATGAAATATTTTTCTTCTAACTTAAACAAATGTCATTCTTGTTTCTACACAAAATAAATTCATGAAAATACTACTCAAAAACCGTGTGCACTCTTTTTGCAAAATGAACTCTTTTGATTAATTTCTTTACTTCTTAAATCATTCAATTTTATCATTTATGAAAATATAATTTTTGTGAACACTAATTTGGTTGATGTCTTGGCTGAAATTTATTTTAGTTCAAGGACTAAAAATTCATTCCATAATTCTTGAAAAATTTCAAGTTAAACCTTAGTCTTGGAAGTTCAAAACCGTGAGCTCCTCCATAGCCTTTGGAGCCAAAATTTTGCTTATTTCAGCATACATCCATCATAATATATTCAACATATATTATCATGTATATTTTAAGCATACCATATAAACAAATAAAAATATAAAAATTATACTAAGCATGCATACAAAAGTAAATCATGCAAAGCATATCAAGCATAGGCAAAAATAATCAAAGCACATAACACACATAAATTATTACATGACCATGGATATGAATCCTCATATGGATTCACCATCCATCAAATGTAAAACCATCTCTCACCACCATGCTTAGTTGGTGAGATGGATCTCCCTCTTACCTCTTGAAGAACCACCAAAAAGCTTGTTGATTTGTGTTTTGAACAAGATCTCCACCAACACAAGTTCTTAAACATGAAACAAATACAAAAAAATTAGTATATCAAGCTTGAATAAGAAGAACCATGGATCAAACATGGTTTAGAACATGAAAAAGAAAAGAATAAATGAAGTTTTCTTTCACTTCACCAACAAAAACTCTAGAACTTGATCTTAGTAAAAGTCCTTCAAGATGGAAGATTTAGAGAAAGTCTTCAACATGAAAGTTGTTTAGAATGAGGTAAAGATTCAAGAAACTAGGTTGTATGAAATTAAAGAGTGATGGAAGAGTGAATTGGAGTGCTTGGCCGAATGGTATGTTTTTGGGAGAAAGAATGAAATTTTCTTTGGTTTGGTCTTGAAACTTAAGTGGAAAAGTGAAGAAATGATATTATGAAGTATAGAAATGAATGTTTTTGGTCTTCAAGGGAATGCATTGCCGTAGCTTGCAATTAGAGAGAGTGAAAAGTGAAGTTTGAAGAACATAAGCATTAATGAGCAATAGTAAATGGTCTTGACACATGACTTGTCTTCATTCTTTTTTTCTTTGGCCTAAAAAGCCTACACTAAAATGTCTCCCTTCATCCTTGCTCTCCAAACCGTCCCCCCCTTCTTCATGCATTCCAAATGTGCCAAATTACATAGCCATCACTATAAGCCATCCTAACCATTGATTAAAAGAATGGTTTGGATTTAAATTAGCTACTAGGTTTAGGTTATAGATGGAAGACCTCATTTGAGCCATTGGATCATTTTTGGCTTGCAATCCTAACCATTGAATATGTCTCCAAAATAAAGGGTCAAGATTACACCTTCAATCTTTAATCCAAGGGTCCAAAATGGTTGTAGTCATTTTTGATGACCAATTCTCCACCATTGATCTAAATTCAAATCCAATGGTTATTAATGATCCATCTTCACCATTGATTAATTTTACATCCAAGGGTTCATAATGGTCATAGTCATTTATAAGACTAAATCTATACCCTTGATTTAATTTTTATAATTAATCATATTCATTTTTAAGATCAAATCTCCACCGTTGATTAAATCAAGATTAAATCTCCAAGGGTGATTAAATTGATAGTGGATATCCAAACTACTAATGTTGACTTAATAATATAGAATTTTATTTTTATCTGTTATATCCTCACAAAAAAATATAATTACTGCATTTTTATCATCCGATAATTAAATACAGTACAAAATACAGTAAAGGAAATTTTCTAAAACTGTTTCCTGATTCAGGTTTAGTAAGATCCCCTGTCTCTGTCTAAACAGTACAAATTTTTCTGTACATAAAAAAATTTTCATTTTGCGGGACCCACCTGGGCCCACGTATGGCCACCTGGGCCCATATACACCTCGTGGAGCCCACAAAACAGTAAAAATTTCAAAATCACACATAAAATTACAAAAATTAGAAAACTCACAAATATCAAATCAGATTACGTAAATTAATTAAGGCTAAACAGTAAAAATTAATTTACGTAAATTTTTCCGGCCCGAAAATTATTATTTTCCTGACACAGAGCAAATTACACAAAACGATCAAATATACAGATGAAATATTCAAAATAATTTTATAGTACACAGAAATCACTAAACAGTAGAATTCTGTTAACTGTCAAAATTACTGTTCCTAAGATAGAAAGTTCGGGGTGTTACAGTATCAGAGAAATATAAAATGTGTTAGTCCCTTGGTCTGTTCTCATAAAATTAATTTGGAAGAAGGAACTAACTCTCGTAGAGACCCCTAGCATAGGCTTAATCCCACTATGACAGAAGTGGTAAAGAATGAAGTGTTGAAACTATTAGATGCATAAATAATATATCATATTGCTAATAATAAATGGGTAAGTCCTACACAAGTTGTTCTTAAAAAGTCAGATGCAACTGTGGTGAAGAATCATCTGGGAGAGTTAGTCCCTACAAAACTTGTGACTGGGTGGCGGATGTGCATTGATTACAGAAAGTTGAATCCTGCTACCCGGAAATATCATTCTCCTCTCCTTTTTATTGATCAAATTCTTGAGCGTGTAGCGGGTCATTCTTTCTATTGCTTCTTGGATGGTTATTCTGGTTATTATCAAATTGAAATTACATTAAAAGACTAGGATAAAACCACTTTCACTTGCCCTTTTGGTAGTTATGCTTTTCGTAGAATACCATTTGGATTGTGTAAACCACTTTCACTTTCTATTGCTTCTTGAGGTTCTTTCCTCTGTTGATGATATTTATTTGTCACAAACTAAATATGCTTCCGATCTTATTTCTCAAGCTGGTCTCTTAGACAGTCACACTAAGTCCACTCCTCTAGAACCTAATTTTAGGCTTACACCTCTGGATGGTACTATACTTGATGATTCTACTCTCTATCAACAGTTGGTTAGCAGCTTAATTTATCATACTATTACTCGTCCAAACATTTCATATTTTGTTCATCTAGTCAGTCAGTTTATGTCAGCTCCGTTCACTAATCATTATGCTATTGTTTTACGTATTATTCGGTATATAAAAGGAACTCTATTTCATACGTTTCATTTCTTAACCAACTCCTCCTTGGTTCTCCAGGCTATTCTAATGTTGACTGGGCTGAAGATCCCGCTGATCGATGATCCACTACTGGCTAATGTATCTATCTTGGTGATGCACATATTTCATAGCGAAGCAAGAAACAAACTTTAACTGCACGTTCTAGTACTAAAGCAGAATATCGGCACTAGTTGACACCACATCTAAAATACTTTGGTTACGTTATTTTCTTGACGACTTGGGTGTTTCTCAGTCATCTCCCACTACTCTTTACTATGATAATAAGAGTGCTATTCAGATTGCTCACAATGATATTTTTTATGAGCGCATCAAGCATATTGAGATTAACTACTACTTTATTCGTCAACACATTCTTCGTGGTGCTTTTCGTCTTCTTTCCATTGACACTCTTAATCAATCAGTCGATCTATTCACTAAAGCTCATCATCCTAGCCGATTTCGCACTCTGGTTTCCAAACTCAAGTTGGTTTCTTCTTTTCCCACTTGAGTTTGAGGGAGGATGTTAGCGTGATTAATTATAATTGAGATTATGATTGATCATGATTGATTTTAAGGATGATTGTAATTGTTTTAGTATATAATTAGATTGATTTAGTACATAATTATATTTTATTATTTTCCTTTTCTGTACAGCAACCTTCTTGTATAAATAGAGACTAATTATTTTGTATTCATTCATTTAGAAATATACACAAATTATTAATATTTGTCTCTATTTCTGTTCTAACTCAGAAACACAATAAAATATTACCATTTATCAAATTATTATAATATCTCATTTGTATTAGTATAAAAATTTAAAAAATAATTTAAAGATATAAGTTAGAAGTATATAAAATTAAAGTAAATAAGAAATATCAAATATGTTATGTATCGACTATCATTATAACAACCATTTTAAAATATCAATTATTCTTGTTGACAGCACTAGCAGCATCGCAAGGGAAAAAAAGAGTGGTAGCACCTCCATTACTCAAAGAGTGTTTTTTTTCTTAAACGGAAAGAATAAGAAAGAGAGAAAAAAAGAAGAAAGAAAATTGGGATGAAAAAAAAAAGTTCAAGCGACTCAGAAAGTGAGGTGGAATCCACCATAGCATTTTAATAGGAAAAGTAATATAACTTTGTATTTTGGTTGATATTTGCCAAAAGTACCGTAGTGTTTTTTAAGGAAAACGTTTTTCGTCCAACCAAAATACTCCAACTTTTCTCCACCGTATGCTTCGGTACGTATGTTTGTTGACTTTTTTGTATGTCAATATTTTAATTTCTCGCTTCTCATTTTCCGCTTTTTGGATTCACCAGAAACTGATACTGATTAACCACTTATTCCTAACATATTAACCACTTACTCATTATTGGGAACTCTTTCTTGGATTCACCAGAAACTTATACTGATTAACCACTTATTCCTAACGTATTAACCACTTACTCATTATTGGGAACTCTTTCTTAGATTCACCAGAAACCTATACTGATTAACCACTTATTACTAACGTATTAACCACTTATTCATTATTGGGAACTCTTTCTCAGATTCACAAGAAACTGATATAGATTAACCACTTATTTCGAATGTATTAACCAGAAACTTATACTGATTAACCACTTATTCCTAACGTATTAACCACTTACTGATTATTGAGAACTCTTTCTTGGATTCACCAGAAACTTATACTGATTAACCACTTATTCCTAACGTATTAACCACTTACTGATTATTGAGAACTCTTTCTTGGATTCACCAGAAACTTATACTGATTAACCACTTATTCATAATGTATTAACCAGTTATTTGTGCCGCGGCATTCACAAGTTTTGTGCCGCGTGAACAGTGAACCAGAAACTTATACTGATTAACCACTTATTCTTAATGTATTAACCAGAAATCTTGTGCCGCGGCATTCACAAGTTTTGTGCCGCGTGAACAGTTCACCAGAAACTTATACTGATTAACCACTTAATCTTAATGTATTAACCAGAAATCTTGTGCCGCGGCATTCACAAGTTTTATGCCGCATGAACAGTTTCAGTTTCAAATTTCAAATTTTAAATTCTCTCGGGTGAATCAACAAAATACGGAGGTGAACAATAGTTGGAGTATTTTCGTTGGACATATAGCGCGACCGGTTTTTTAATTCTTTTTCTCAAAAGTCTTGCCTTTTCAAATTTGGTCGTTGCCCTATATATATATATAAGATGGATGGTTTAATTTAAATAGCAATCTTACATTAGTTTATATAGTAATTTGTGACAAATTTGTGTAGAATTATTAAGATTTTTTTTTAATTGACGTAGAATTATTAAGACTAGCATAAGAGGAGTACATATATAATATAGAGTAACATATAAGAGTAGTATATAGTTGTCATTCTTAATATAAAACTTTATTTTCTTTTATTTTTCTACACATTTAAATAAAAGAAAATGTATAAGTTCTTTTTTATTTTTCGTTCATTATCTTTAATTTATCTTCAAATTTCCTCTTTCTTTCACTCTATTTTTCTGTCCTTTTTTAATCTTTTTCTTTTTAAAAAAAAGGGCTGATCCAAATAAAATTATAATCTTCAAAAAAATATTTTTCCGCTGATACATATAGTCGAAGTTGTTTTCCTGAAGGTGAAATGGACAAATAAGCCAATCCAAAATGGTGGGTGTAGGAGGGATGAGTAGTCATAGGAAGAAATACAAGGCCCAGCTACAAAGTTCAAACTACTTAGCTGTAATTATCTGCATAAAATTTGATGAACAAACCTATCAAATTCGTTGATCCATGACTGCTATCCCTCTGCTAATTATTTGCTGTTAAATATGGTTCTTATACAACAAGCATATGGTAATAACACAATTAGTTGAGAAGAATGCGTTGGTGACGCAAAAGCATTCTTTCCAAAAGTACAAGCAAGCAAACACAGCACTTCTGCGCTGTCTTTCTTAGTTATGACTGTTTGGATGATAAGCCCACTTTCAATTGCATGCTTTGATTTGTTCTTAGCGGATAATATAAAATATTCATGTAGACAACTCAAAGCATTTGGAAAATAAATAAGATTATTGGTAGAACGAGAACTAGAATGGGGAAAGAATAAGACATTATATTCATACTGTTTATGGTGCTTTTTTTTGTGAAGACCAAATTCAACAAACAAATAATGAAAAATAAGGTGAATGTAAGTCTCGAGTTACGCAGTAATCTCATATCAAAGTTTCAAAAGATTTGTCTATTGACAATACAAATATGATAAATTCAATTTTACGGAGTATGACAGAGATTTGTCAGACAAAAGTTATGAAACAAGAATGTGAATACAAGAAAATAAAGGAAAGCATGTAAAGTATAGAATGTGTAAAGTGCAAGGAAGATAAAGTGTAGAAAGTTTAAATGTGCAGAAAGTTTAAATGTACAGAATAGTAAATTGCAGAAAACATAAAAAAATGAGAATTTAAAGTGCAGGAAAAGTAAAGGAAGTTGAAGAACAAGTGCAGAAATGTAAAGGGATTGAATGTAAATTGCATTGAAAGTAAAGAATGGAAGGCATACTTGATGTGAATCCGTATATCTGCCTGAGTGAGATGTTTAGGATTTTAATCAAATATCCAACCTTTTGTACATCATAAATCCTAATATTTATAGGTAAACTATAAAAATAACTGACTACTCTAAAACTTGACACGTAAGTGGCAGTTATTTTTATTCTTAAGCCACATCTGTAATAGTTATATTATGCCTAAATTGAAATATTTAGACATAACTGCCTAATTTGACTTCAAAATAAGGACCTTGACTCTTCTGAATACTCGACAATATCTTCTGCCTCTTTCTTGATAAGTCAAATAGCATTTCCATCACTTAACCATTCCTGCTGATCTTCTAGCATCTTCAACAACTTTGTATAACTTGTTTTGTCAGAACTTACTTTCTAACAATTGTTTGTCGAACCACACCCTCTTGTCAATACTCTGTCAAATCATAACTTGGCACTTTCATTCTTCCATTTCCTTCGACAGCTTTATGCATCATTCGATAGAGCTTAGCTTTTAGCCATTCTTGTCAAATGACGTCCTCCTGTCAGCTTTTATTGTGTCAATTCGTAACTTAGCCATTTTCATTACCAAGTCACATTATTTGCTAACATCTTTTATCATTTTCTGTTATTTCATTCCATCAAAAGGTAGCCTTATTTGTACATGAGGATTCCTTCTGTCGAATTCAAATATGAAATTTATCCCCTAACAAATGCTCCCCAAAATTTTGACTTTCGACGGCTTCTGGAGGAAGACAAAATTTAATAACGAATGATCTTCAATTTTCAATTTGGGAATATATATATACACACACACACACACACACACACACACACACACACAGAGAATTTCAAAACATTTTCTATTAAGATTTAATGCCTATCAATAAGACCATCAAATCTCTCTTTTCCCAAGAATTAGGGATAACAATTATATAGCCGTATTTGCAACAACCACCTTGTTGAAATTCACGTTTCATATCTTTAAATATCTTCCCATAATCAACTAGCTCACTCTTTCATCTTCCTCACTAGTCTGCTTTCTCTTCGCGAATCCCTTTTGTATTCCTTCTATACCTCGCTTCCATGGCTTCTTCTAGAAAACAGAGCATTGATTCAAGTACTCCCAACATCATTCACGACCCTATTCTTGAAAAGTCAAAACTTTGGCAACAATCCCAAGTAATTCTTTCTCTTTCTGATTTCTCTTCAGAACCTCCTCCTGCGTTCTTGGGCCCTCTATTAAATCAAGAGTTTTTCCCTGAGGAACTTCTTTCCACCTTTCCATGTAAAACTCTTGATGAAGTTGTTCTTGCTTCATTCTTTTATCTCCCTATCTATTATTTCAGGAAATCCGAAAGGTTATTCAGAACCCCCTTCTCTAAAATCGATGGGTATGTATCTTGGCTCGACAAAGTTCAAGCCAAGAAAGAACAATCTTGGAAAGACATGGGGATTTTTTATTTTATTCAACTTTCTTGCCATGCCATTAAGATGGAACCCTCAATGCTTGGGGCATCTATCTTCTTTTAGAACAAAACTATAAACAATTTCCATTTCCCTTATGGAATGATTAGTCTGACACTTTTTGAAGTGTCAGCCATCACTGGTCTTCGACTGGATGGAATTATCATTCACCCTTTCATAGAACCAAATCAAGTAATTGATGTCTATTCCAAGAAAAGCACCTCCTTTTCTACTTTTATTTCTCTCCATCATCGAGATACAAATGAAATATCCGATGAAGAACATGTTGCCTTTCTGCTTCTGTGGCTGTCAGCTTATGTTATCTGCAGCAAATCCATTCAAATTTCTAAGGCTTTCCTCCCTTTGGCCAATTTGCTTCATGAAGGTAAGAGATTAGCCTTAAGTCAATGTTTGTTAGCAAATTTGTATCATAGTATAAATTTGTTGATCGACAGTGTAAGGACCAAAGCCAAAAAAAGTATGGTTGGTGGCCATGTCTGGTTGCTTCAATTATGGTTGAATGCCATTTTAGAAAATCAACTAGCATTTTCTCCTCCTGATAACTTTTCGTCAGACTCATATGGACCACAACTTTGCTATCTTTCTTATGATTCTTTGGGCAAAAATGAGAAACACAACTTTTCTCATTTCTTCAAAATCTTTCATTCCCTCTCCAACAAATCAAAGCAAATTCAATTTGCTCCCTTTTTGAAACGTCAAAAAAGTCCTGAATGGTTTACCAGAACCATTTCCCCTTCTGATTCTGACAGTATTTCCATCTGGTCGAACTTTCTATGTCGACGTGTCCTTTTCGTGGGTCTCCCTTCATCAGGTGACAGATCCATCTATGTTCACCTTCCAAATTGTGTTGCTTGTTAGATGGGCCTATGCCAGACTATTCCAGCACCCTACTCATTTGATCCTGATGATCATCTTGTCAATGCCTTTGCTTCTAAGTACAAGGATATCAAAGATCTCTTCAAAGAAAACAAAAGACGCAAAATTCCTCTTGTACTTACACCCTTCACACCTCTGCAAGGAGTCTCACAATGCTTCGTCGACTGGTGGACTAACTACTATTAGAGGTATCATCCCAGTCTGACGAACTGTCTGAATAACATTGACATCTTTCCTGTGCAGGAACAAGACCCAGGGAAGAAAACCAAAGGTGAGCATATCCAAGCAATTCGTGCCTATGAGAAATTTTACAAAATGAAATGGGATCCTAGGTATCCTCAGTTGACTGTTGACACATGGAAGAAATTGTAGCCAAATTGAAACGAGAACATAATGAGCGATGATCAGTGAGATCTCTGAAATACTGGAACAATGTTTTAATTTGACCAGAGATCTTTAAAACTCCTTTTCCAAATCCAGTCCCGTTGCCATGTGCTCGTTTCGGTTTGGCTGACATATTTCCTGGGAATTCGACACAAGCTGGTAACTTCAAAACTCTCAACAGAATAAACTCTTGTACAAACCTTTTCCAAACTAAGTCTGATGGAGTTACTTTTGCTCGTCGGTTTGCCCTTCCATTTGAACTGTCTACCAAGGTTACCTGGGACATTACCACATATCCTCAAGGTATTCATTTTTACTTTTTTGTCGAACTCTTTCTTTCCCATTGCTGACTTATATATATATTTTTTCCTTTGCAGCAATTGCTTTGAAAGAACCTCTTTCGTACAAACAACAGACAAATCAAGCTGTCAAAGAAGAAGAAGAAGAAGAAGAAGAAGAAGAAGAAGAAGAAGAACCTTTTTTAAAGAAGAAAAAGGTGATAAAGAAGAAATAAACAGTTCCTTCTGGTAAACCTCCTAGGCCAAAGCAGACTGTCTCCAAGTCTCCAAAAGTGTCGGCTAAAAGAAAAATAAATTTTTCTACTTCTGATACTTCAACCAAGAAAACCAAACGAGATGACAACTCGTCAACTTCTGACTCTGTTGCCAAAACCAAGGCAAGATTTTAACCTTGCTTTTTCTGTATTATGTATGTCAATCACGTCTAATTATTTATGTCAACCTATAGGAAATCATAGCCTCCAGATCTTCAACTCCAACTACTGCATCTTTCAATTCCTCGTCAACAGAAAAATCAAAAGTACTAACCAATTTCTCCTTTGTCACTTATTTGTCTTTTGATATTACTAACTCACATTCCTTTCTCCTTTTGCAGACAATAAAATTTGTTTCTCAAGAACTCATGTCGAAATTGAAATTCATTGATCTCGACATTACTTCGTCTAATTTAGCTAAGGTAAATGTACCTTTGCTTTTACCATCATTTTCAAGAAAAATATTTGCTCATCTATATACATATTTTACATATCAAGAACCACATTCTGAGCCAGCTGCTTCTGAAACTTCTTTAGAAGTAAAAGCTGAATCTCATCAAGAAATAGAGGTTCGACAGTCTCCAGAGGTAACAATTCTGACATGTACCTTTACCAATTATATTAATTTTATTTTTCATTCTGTCAAAATTCAAATTTGAACCAGGTCAAGCAAGCCATTAACATTAACGTGGAAATCCCACCATCAAGCATTCAGGCTTCGCCTATTGACCAAATTCTTCCTCCATCTATTTCAACTCCCCGACCAGTCTCATCCTCAGTTAAAGAAAGACAAGAAGTCTTATCGGCTCCCCATGATGTCACTGTTCCAGACCAACACATCGAACCCATTCAATTTGAATGCATTGCTGAAGATGTCATGGAAAGACTTCTAGACGATGTTTCACCACCAAATGCTCCACCTCCCTCTTCTACAATTCTTTCTGAAGAAAAACTAGCAAGGATCAAGACACATCCCTTGCACTTGAAGATTTAATCAACATGCTGTCAGCACCTAGCCATAGAAGCTCCCCTCAGTCAGCTCGTTCCTTGACATTACAGAGGCAAGACTTCGATGATTCTAGAGCCATCAGATTAATGCATGAATTAAAGGGCTTTCTCAAATACCCTTTTGCAACTTTATGTTCCAACGAGGCCATTCAACAACAAATGATGAAGATCATCGGCGAGCTTGAATCTATCAGACAACTTCTGCCCATAACTAGCCAAGGTATCTTTTCTATGGTTCAAGACTTTCTTCAGAGCCTGACTTCCAAAGCTCCCTTCATCAATCAAATTATTCCTTCTTATGAAAAAGAATAGGAAGAAAGAAACAACATCCTAAACCAGTTGAATGAAATGATAGCCGACAGGGATCAATAGGTCAAACTACTCGCTGCTGGGAAGATTGCTGAAGCAACCCTTGATCAAAAAATTGCCAGATTAGAGTAGGACTTAAAGCAGGCCAAAAATCAAAAAGAAAAGCTTAGCTTGGCCATGGCAAAAAATCTGGAAAATCAACAAAAAATTCAAAGTGATTTTTATCAGCTTGGAGGCAAGGTCAAGGCCCTTATTGCCAAGATGCAATCTTTGGAACTTGACTATCAGTCTGCTCTAGCCGACAAAGAATCTCTTGAAATGTCTTGGGAAGCCTTAATAAAAATGCAACCTTAAATCTTTTTTTTAGTATTACTTAGATTGCTTCGACAATGTAACTTGCAATTGACAATAATCTTGAATGAACAGAAATTTTCCTTACTTATTTTCTATCAATCTTTAATTCACACATTATCGGTTTATATGGTTTCAAATACTTGCCATTTATAGATTTAATTCTTAAACCAGAATTAATCTCGACAAGTGTATAAGCATTCCCAAAGAACACTTGAATGACTTTAAATGGTCATTCCCATTTCGGAGACCATTTACCAAATTCTCGACAGAGTTTATCCATGGGCAACATAACTTTCCAGACTAAATCATCAACTTTAAAAGACTTGAATTTAATTCGACTGTCATAATACTTTGTAATTCTTTCTTTCTGTCGAATTAAATTTTCCAATGCAATCAACCTTTCATCATGCAACTCATTTAATTCGTCGAACATCAAATTCCAATAATGTTCTATTGGTAATTCATCTTGCTTTTGAATACGAATTGATTGAAGGTTAATCTCGATAGGCAAAATTGCATCATAACCATAAACTAACTTATATGGTGAAGTGCCTGTCGATTCCCTTGGAGACTTTCTATATGCCCATAAGATCTGGTCAAAAGTATTATGCCAATTCCTGGGCTGTCAACCAATATACTTCTTAATCAAACTAATAATTATTTTATTCATGGCCTCTACTTGGCCATTTGCTTGAGCATAATATGGAGTCAATGTTAACATTTTTATTCTCCTGGAATTAGCATACTCAATAATTCTTCGACCAGTAAACACTATACCTTAATCAGTTGTCAAAGTTTGTGGTATCCCAAACCAACAAACTATATGATTTTGTATAAAATCAATTACATCTTGTTGGGTCACATTTTTCAAAGCAACAACCTCTACCCATTTAGTGAAGTAATCCACTCCAACCAAGATGTACTTATGTCCTTTTAATGAAGTTGGGTGTATTTGGCCTATTATGTCTAAAGCTCATCCTCTAAAAGGCCATGGTTTGACAATATAATATAATTCACTAGTTGGGACATTTTGTATATAACCATGTTTTTGACATTTTTCACAAGACTTTGCAAACATTATACAGTCCCTAACTAGAGTAGGCCAATAATACCTTTGTCGTTGAAGGATCCACTTCATCTTATCCCCTGCCTGATGAGCTCCGCAAATTCCCTCATGGATTTCTGACAAGGCAATGTATGCTTCTGCCTCATTCAGGCAAGTTTCCAAATTCCCATCTACAGATCTCCTATAAAGAGCTCCACCCGACACAACAAACTTTGACGCTTTATACTTAAGTCTCCTGTTTGCATCTTGACCTGGATTCTCCAAATACTCTATTATTGGTTTCCTCCAATCATTATTTGTCGAAATGTCATTCTGTAAGACATCTCGTTCCTCTAGTGGATATAAGAGTTCTCGAATTTCCATTATGCTTGACAAAATCTTTGAAGAAACTTTATAACCAGAGGCTATCTGAGCTAATTCATTAGCCTTTTGATTTAGACTCCTAGGAACATGCTCGACAATTACATTGTCAAATTTTTTATTAACTTACTTGCCACAATACAATATTTAGTCAGATTATAACTAACGCATTTGTATTGCTGTGAAAGTTGTTTGACAACTAACTGTGAATCTCCAAAGATGTGTATATTACATGCTCCCATATCCAAGAGTATCTCTAATCCGACAATCAAGGCTTCATGCTCAACCTCATTGTTGGAACAATTATATTTGAGTTCGAATATGAACTTAGTTGGAATTCCTTGAGGAGAAATAATTAATACTCCTACTCCAACTCCTTTTTGATGCCTTGAGCCATAGAAATAAAGATGCTAAGGTTGCAACTCGACAATATTAATAGTTTCAACATCCAAACAAGGATGGTCAGCTAGAAAATTAGCAATGGCCTGGCCTTTGACAGCTTTCATAGGAACATATTGTAAAGAATATTCAGACAAAGCAATAATCCATTTACCAATACGCCCATTCAAAACTGGTTTGGATAACATATACTTTATTACATCAGTTTTTGACATAACTAGTACATTACAAGGCATCATATAATATCTTAACTTCGTACAAGAACAAAACAATGCTAAACACAATTTTTCTATAGTATTATATCTTCTTTCAGCCTCATTCAATACTCGACTCAGGTAATAAACAGCTCTTTCGACACCATTCCCATCTTCTTGAGCTAGTAAACTACCTATAGTCTCTTCTGATGCTGATATGTACAATTTCAACAGTCGATGAGGCATTGCAGGCACCATGACCAGTGGAATTGTCAAGTATTGCTTAATTTGGTTGAAGGCTTCCTGATGACAAGGCTCCCACACAAATTCTTGCTCAGCCTTCAACTTGATTTATGGTGCAAAAACTCTGGTCCTTCCCAACAAGTTGGAAATGAATCTTCTCAAAAAATTCACTTTCCCCAAGAAAGATTGTAATTCTTTCTTATTTGTCAGTGCAGCAGCTTTCAAAACAGTTTGGCTTTATTCTTGTCTACTTTGATACCTTTTTTGTGAACCAAGAATCCCAAAAACTTGGCAGCCGACACTCCAATGCCACACTTTTCTGGATTCATTTTAAGGCAATGCTTGCTCAATCTTTCAAATGTTTGCCTCAAATGAGTCAAGTGGTCCTCTTTAGTCTTTGACTTGGCAATTACATCGTCAATATACACTTCCATGAATTTGCCAATGACATCATGGAAAATAGTATTCATTGCTCTTTGGTAGGTGGCCCTTGCATTCTTTAAACCGAAAGGTATGACTACTTATTCATATGTCCCAATAGCACCTGGACATCTGAAGGCAATTTTCGACATGTCCTCTTCAGCTATAAAGATCTGGTTATAACCTGCATGGCCATCTATACAACTTAAAATTTTATGCCTAGACACAGTGTCAACTAACATATCTGCTATGGGCATAGGATATTCATCTTTAGGAGTTGAAACATTTAAATTCCTAAAGTCTATGCATACCCTTAACTTGCCATTTTTCTTAACAATAGGAACTGCATTAGAAAGCCATTCGACATACCTGGTAGTTCTAATGAACTTAGCTTTGAGTATCCTTTCGACCTCTTCTTTAATTTTGAGCACTACTTCGGGAGCAAACCTCTTGTTCGCCTGTTTGACAGGTCTACATCCTTCTTTGAGTGGTAATCTATGCTCAACGAGGTCTCTGGTTAATCTAGGCATTTCATCGTAATTCCAAGCAAAACAATCTCTGTATTATGTTATTAAGTTGACAAGCTCCTTCTTGAATTCCTCTGGCAGAATAGCACTTATAAATATAAGTCTCTTATTTGTTTCATCACCCAAATTTATCTCTTCCAGAGTATCCTCTACTTCAACATTTTGTTTTTCATCAGCCCCTTTTTCAAATCCTAAAAGGTTGTCATCTAAAATGTAATCTGATAATGTACCCTCTGAGGTACACAATGTTTTGTCGGCCAGATAGGCCGACAACCTGCTCAAGCAATCTTCAACAACCATTTCTAGTGCTTGGTCGTTCCTCGTCGGCCTTGTTTACTAGTCGACAGCCAAACTGGTCCATCAGGCAAGCTTTCAGAGCCTCTTTGTCAACGACCCCATTATTGACAGTAACAGGATTGACAGTAACAGGCTTGACGTTTGGTGCATATACCTTGAAGTCCACATGAAGTTGTTGTAAGTAACATGGGCTGTCATCAGCTTCTATTATTTCGATCTGATCCTCTGCATTCTAAAGGATCATTTTTTGATGTACTATTGAAGGAATTGCTCCAACAGCATGAATCTAGTCTCTACCTAATAAAAAGTTGTAACTTGACTTGGTGGGGATCACCACAAACAACGTCGATCTCTCCACTGACCCAATTTGAACATTCAGCATTGCAACCATGTCAGATGGAGAAGTCTTGCCACTAAAGTTAGTGACAATCATATTTGTCGGCATCAAGTTTGACTCATCCTTCCCAATTTTCTTAAACATGGCTCTGGGAATAAGATTAATGGCAGCCCCTCCATCTATCAATACTCTGTTGGTAGGTTTTCCTTCCAACAATGCTTTGACATGCAATGAACGTAAATGAGCCTTTTGCTCATCAGTCAGCTTTTCAAATTGTGCTAAATTGTCAAACACAGTTACCATGTTTTCTTCTAAAAAGAAACCATCATTTGGCAAATCCCATTCTTCGTCATTATCATACAAGTACTCAATTTCATAATGTGCTTCAAATTCAACTGGTATTACTAAAATTAAGTTGACATTCATTGTCAAAAAATCTTTCTCATTTTTCGTCTCTTCGTCATCAAAATATATTCTAAGCCTGGCATAATCTCTGTCGATCGAACCTCCATCTGATCCGTCATCTGACAAAGTATTACCCATTGCCATGATTACATCATCCAAGTCTTTGTTCAGATCCAAATCCATGTCAAACATTTCTTTATCATCAAAACCCAGAAGGTCGTCATGGTCATTAAGGGCATCGATAATTTCATCCATTGACAGGTTCAAGTTATTAGCAATATGGCATTCTGGTTTGAATTTGACCAACTCACCACCTTTCTTAACTTTAGAAAGTGTCCTTCTCTTTTGTTTGACATCCATTTCTGGATCCTTCAGAATCTTTATAACTTCTTCCTGGGACCAATCTTTGACTTCTTGATCTCCAGACTTATCTTGACTGGTCAGGGTTTCCTTTCTAGCAGCCTTTTCGGCAGCCACTAGCCCAATGGGTCATTTCTTATAAAATTGGCCTTGACCGTCCTTTACATCCTTGTTTTGCACCATAGGCTTTTTATGCCATTGCTTTTTTTCTGGTTGTCTAGTCGACACTATTGGTTTGGTAGAAGTTGCCCCCTGGCGTCAACAGAATCTTTTTTGACAATACTTTTTAGCTTATTGTCCGCTTGACCCATGCCTTGTGCTGGTTTAGTTTCCACCACCAAACAACCCTTATCAGAAGGTTGTTTCCTTAATTGTCAAGTTGTTGGCCAAATCCTTCTTTTTCTGTGCCTGCCTGTACCTTTGAAGTCTTCCCTTCTGGCTTCTTGACAGCGACACTCGACTCAATGGACCAGGCATATCTTGGCCATTCAGATTTTTGTTTTGCATCGATCTGCCATGACGATAGTCTTTGTCCCAAAATGGAGTATTATTCTGGAGTCTATTCCTTCTGGCTTTCATCCCACTGTATAACTTAGGGAAACGAGCCATTACAGAATTCTTCACCCAGGTATCCACCGAGACGTAGCAGGTGGCACTCTAGTCTTTATCTGTCCAACAGTTCGACGAATCTGATTACTATCCACAAATTCTCCTGATGATTCTATCAACCACCCATTTGTATTTGGATGAGGTGAATAATTTGGCCTTGGCCTTGGTGTATAGAATGGTCTTTGTCTAAAATTCCTTTTAGTGTTGTTGAATGATCCACTTCTTTTCTAGAAACCCTTTGACCATGATCTTTGGTTGTCAACTTTTTGGGTAGCCGAGTCATCAAAAAATGTCGAACACTTTGAGCAGAGCTTCACTCTACCACTGCCTTCCATCCTTTCCAAGAAGGCTTGCCATGGTTCCCCAAACTTTGGGAAGAGGTAATGCAGATCTGACATTTTTATCGTTTCAAATGGTGAATTTGAAAGGTCCGACACATTCTAAGCTTTGACTTGAATATTAGTCATGCCAATGTTCAACGAAACTTGGCCTTCCATGTTTGACACTTGTTTACCAAATGGCCCCGTGTCAACCTTCATTTCTCTTTTCAGTTTGTAAGCAAACTTGAGTCTTCTTTCCATGAGTGCTTTCTGAATTAAGTCCCTGAAATGTATACATTCGTTAGTTATATGACTGACAATATTATGAAATTTGCAATATTTTCGGTCTTTAATTTCATCAGGCTTTAAAAGCCTATGACTATTCGACAACTTAATTTGTTTGTCTTTCAACAAAACATCAAAAATTTGGCCAGCTTTTGTAACATCAAACGTGTATACTTTCTTATTCACATAACTCATTTTCTCTTTAGCCCTTGCAGACTTTGAGACTTGACAAACATAAGGAGGTCCGTTTTTTAATTCAACAATGTTTACTTCAAATTCATCAGGACTTGTAACTTCTTTGTCAGATTCTTCTAATCTGACAAAGTTAATTTTCTCTCTTTTAAGAAATTTCTTTTGCTTTTGCAACTTTTCAGTCTTTAACTGCTCAATTTTCCTGACCTTCTCCCCTAATTGAGCTAAATCAACAACGTGTTGATTGACAAGTTTCTTTCTGACATAATAATCCAATCCCTCAGTGGCTATCTTAACTATATCCGCCTCAGGAATAGGTGTAAAACACCTACTTTTCATTTGCCTGAATCTAGCCAGGTATTCATCAACAGATTCATTATACATTCTTTTGATGTTGAACAAATCTGTCAGACTAACCTTCATGTCACCTCTAAAGAATTGATGATAGAAACTCCTTTCCAGTTGTACCCATGAATGGACAGAATTAGGTCGCAAGGTAGAAAATCAAGAAAAGGCATTTTTTGTGAGTGAACTAGGGAAAAATCTCATCTTTAGGCTCTCCACATTTGCTAATTCACCTATCTCTATTGTATACCATGCGATATGCTCGATGGTCAACTCTCCATTTTCTCTAGAGAATTTAGACAATTTAGGAAGTTTGATCCCTCTAGGCATTTCTACCTGTTGGACCCAATCTGGGAATGCTAACACAAAATAAGGCTAGTTGGCATAGCCAACATTGAAGCCAAATATGTTCAAAACTTGTTCAACCACTTAGTTGACATTCTAATCCACTTGATTCCCTATAAGATTTTGTCGAAGAGCACCTAAAGCAGGATGCATACCCACTCCTGATTCCTCATTCCGACGAAGTAAATGGACTTGACCATATTCCAATCTAGGTTGGTCTTGCCCTGGTATTACATTAACTTATGGTATTTCATCTTGTGCATGTAATGCGTTTTAGTGAACTTGTCTAAGGCCAACACCATTTTGTGGTGGGATCTCATGTATTTGTCCTTAGTCAACACCCTGAGGTTGTTGGGCCATGATTACTGGCCCTTGTGGAATATTATTAGTTTCAGGTGCCACTATTCCCAGGCCTGATTTAGCCTCGCCATTTACAAGGCTAACGCATTACATGCATTGTTAGTATTTTCCATGAGGGGTGTAATTACAGCACCCATTTGCTGTGTGAACATGTTAACCATGTCATGGTTGCTGTCGTCAATCTGTTGATGTACACTAGCCAATGTGGCAGGTGTCAAACTGATAGTGCTTTGAGGAATCTGTCTAGGCATGCTTGGAAAAACAGGTGGTCCCAAATTCAACCGTTCCTGTCGAGTAGGAGTTGTGACACTTGTTCCTGCCACTCCTGTCCCTTGGCTAATACCATTATTTTGCCCCCCTGCCAGAGTCACTGGCTGGTTAATAAGGGTAGAACTTATTAGTTGGCCCATCGGATGGTTCAGGAATCCAAATGGCACGCCATATAAAGGCTGTGTCAGAGGCTGTGTCCCTCTTAAACTTGAATTCACTATACTGTTTGGTGAAGGTTGACTCACCAAAGGCACCACAACCTGTTCCAACACTGGGTTTCCCCGTAAAGCACCTGTGGGCACCACGTCTACATGAGGAGACTTCTCTTGAATGGCTACAGGAAGATTTAACACTTGATTGTTCGCATCACTCATGGTTTGTGAGTTGTAAGAATATGGAATTATCAATTTTCCACTTCGTAGACATATAAAACCATCTTCCAATGTCAAAAAGTTTGTGACACTTATGAGTTACACTAAACTAGTCCCACCGGGCGTGCCAATTTATTTATGGTGTTTTTTTGTCAAGACCAAATCCAACAAACAAATAATGAAAAATCAGGTGAATGTGGGTTTCGAGTTACGCGATAATCTCGTATCAAAGTTTCAAAAGATTTGTCTATTGACAGTACAAATATGACAAATTCAATTTCATGGAGTATGACAGAGATTTGTCAAACAAAAGTTATGAAACAGGAATGTGAATACATGAAAATAAAGGAAAGCATGTAAAGTGCAGAATGTGTAAAGTGCAAGGAAGATAAAGTGCAAAAAGTTTAAATGTGCAGAAAGTTTAAATGTACAGAATAATAAAGTGCAGAAAACATAAAAAAATGAGAATTTAAAGTGCAGGAAAAGTAAAGGAAGTTGAAGAACAAGTGCAGAAATGTAAAGGGATTGAATGTAAATTGCATTGAAAGTAAAGAATGGAAGGCATACTTGATGTGAATCCGTATATCTGCCTGAGTGAGATGTTTAGGATTTTAATCAAATATCCAACCTTTTGTACATCATAAATCCTAATATTTATAGGTAAACTATAAAAATAACTGACTACTCTAAAACTTGACACGTAAGTGGCACTTATTTTTATTCTTAAGCCACATCTGTAATAGTTATATTATGCCTAAATTGAAATATTTAGACATAACTGCCTAATTTGACTTCAAAATAAGGACCTTGACTCTTCTGAATACTCGACAACATCTTCTGTCTCTTTCTTGACAAGTCAAATAGCAATTCCATCACTTAGCCATTTTTGCTGATCTTCTAGCATCTTCGACAACTTTGTATAACTTGTTTTGTCAGAACTTACTTTCTAACAATTGTTTGTCAAACCACATCCTATTGTCAATACTCTGTCGAATCATAACTTGGCACTTTCATTCTTCCATTTCCTTCGACAGCTTTATGCATCATTCGATAGAGCTTAGCTTTTAGCCATTCTTGTCAAATGACGTCCTCCTGTCAGCTTTTATTGTGTCAATTCGTAACTTAGCCATTTTCATTACCAAGTCACATTATAGCTGACATCTTTTATCATTTTCTGTCATTTCAGTCCGTCAAAAGGTAGCCTTATTTGTACATGAGAATTTCCTCTATCGAATTAAAATTTGAAATTTATCCTCTAACACATGCACACATATATTATTGGAATTATAAAATATTGAAATAAAACAGTGTTGTAATATTATCATATACATTGTGGTTTAGCTAATGTTGACACTCCTCGCAAGCATCTGTATTGACCTTACTAGTGTAAAACAATATTATATTGTGAAATAGAAAATACGGGTGTAAAACAATATTGTTATACAATAAAACAATATATGCTGCTAATGTAATGAATGATTTTATTTTTACAATATTATAAAATTTAATTATTATTAGTGTAACTAACAGAGCTAAGCAACAATCAACAGTTATCAAATTAGTTTGTTAGTTACTTTTTTAGTTAGAGTTAGTTAGTAGTTACTTTCTCAGTTAGCAGTCAGTTAGGGAAGTTTTCTTCTGTTAGTTTGTGTTGTCAGATTCATTTTTTTGGGTTAGTAGTTAATTTTTTTGGGCCCTACACACAATATCTAAAGTTTCGATTCTTCATTTATCTTGTGATTCTTGATCTTCATTAATCTTTCAATCTTCAATTTACTCATTAATCCTCAAGTTCTCTATTCTTCATTTTTTTGAACAATTCTTATGACAATTTTGCATCAACTTGATCCCATGAACCCTTCTAGCCCATTCTACATACACCCTAATGAAAACCCATCCTTGATTTTGATTTCACCACCATTAATAGGAGCTAACTACCATTCATGGTCCAGAGCCATGAAAATGGCTCTTTTATCTAAGAACAAGCAGCGATTTATTGATGCAAGCATGCCAATACCAGTTGTCATTGATCCAATCTATCTAGCATGGGAAAAATCCAATAATTTGGTGCTCTCATGGATAACTTGTTTAATTTTAGATCAAATTACTCATGCCATTTTATGGATCAACAAGGCCACAGATGCATGGGATGACTTCAAAGAAAGATTTTCAAAAGGTGATTTGTTTCGAATATCTAATTTACAAGAAGAAATTTATGCTTTTAGGCAAGGAAATTTATCAATAACCAGCTATTTTACTGAATTGAAAATCATGTGGGATGAATTAGAGAATTTCAGACCTTTACCAACTTGTGGATGTGCTTTACCCTATAATTGTGGAAGGTATAACAGTATGAGAACACAAAGAAATAGTGATTATGTGATCATATTTTTGAAAAGGTTGAATGAGGAATTTGCTCATGTTAGATCACAAATCATGCTGCCAGATCCTTTGCCTACTATAAACAAAGTTTTTTCACTAGTGATTCAACATGAAAGACAAATGGCCAATGTTACTGCTAGTACTTCTAAAGTTTTCATCAGTTATTTTGATCAGAATTCTAATGGCTTCAAGAAACCATCTTTTGGAAGAGGATACAATAAGAACTATAAAGGAAAAGAACAAGGTTATGGTGGCAAAACAGGAAAGTTTTGCACTTTTTGTGAAAGGACTAATCATACAGTGGAAAATGCTACTATAAACATGGTTTTCCTCCAGGTTTCAAATTCAGAAAGCAATAATCAATAGTACATAATGTGACCACTAAAGATGAAGATGAAGTGAAATCACTAACTTGTCCTGAGCAAATTTAGAAGGAACTAGAATATAGTTTTACTTGAGATCAATATCATAGCTTGCTGTCCTTTTCATCTCATACTGTCAACACTGTTCATCACTCCAAATCTTCTATTAATTCAATCAACCAAGGTAAGTCACATAATCAAAATGATCACTGGATCTTGGACACAGGAGCCACTGATCATTTTTGTCATAATTTGTCCTTTTTTGCCTCACATAAAACCATTAAATCCATTTCTGTCATATTGCCTAATGGTAGCAAAGTCCAAACACACATTTCTGGTATAGTCCATTTCTCCCAGTCCCTTATTTTACTAGATGTTCTATATATTCCAAATTTCCATTTCAATTTGATATATGTAACTAAACTTACATATGATATGACTTGTCAATTGCTTTTCTAGAAGCAAAGTTGTCTGATCCAGTAGTTAGCTTCATTGAAGATGATTGGTTTAGCTAGAGAGCATGATGGCCTCTACAAACTGGTAGAACCTAATTTTTTCAAGCCCTACAATTCTAATCTCCAACACCATGTTTGTAATACTTCTAGTTTCTCTATTGTTATTGGTACAAATCTACAAACAGTAAATGATGCAGAAATTTGACATCTTAGATTAGGACATTTATCTCCTAAATGTTTCCATTTGTTGCCCTCCCAATATTCATATATTCCTTCCTCTATTAAACTTGTTTGTGATGCTTGTCATTTTGATAAACATAAAATATTACCTTATCTTGTTAGCAATTCTCATTCTCTTCAATTTTTTGAGCTTATACATGTTGATATTTGGGGACCATTTTCTGTTCAATCTTTTAATGGCCACAAATACTTTTTGACAATAGTTGATGATTACAGTAGATATACTTGGGTATTGTTAATGAGAGGAAAATATGAAGCTAGATCAGCATTGTAATATTTCATCACTATGATTGAGACACAACATAACACAAAACTGAAAATTTTAAGGAGTGATAATGGTCATGAATTTAATATGCTGGAATTTTATAACATCGAAGGCATTGTTCATCACAACACTTGTGTTGAAACACCACAGCAAAATGTTGTAGCTGAACGAAAACATCAACATATTTTAAATATTGCTAGAGCTTTATTGTTTCAATCTAAATTGCCAAAAATCTTTTGGAGTTATACTGTCTCACATGTTATTCATCTCATTAACAGAATTCTTCCACCCCTTTTGTCAAATAAGTCCCATTTTGAATTAGTACATCACTCACTTCTTGACTTGTCTTATTTAAAATTTTTTGGTTCATTGTGTTATGCTTCAACCTTTAGTGTTAACCGAAGTAAATTTGATCCAAGATCTGAAAAATGCATTTTTCTAGGTTTTAAACATGGATTGAAGGGTTACTTGCTCTATAACCTTCATAGTAAAATCACTATAATTTTTTGAAATGTTATTTTCCATGAACACATTTTTCCATACAATTTTGTTATATCTTCTTCACCTCATTATCCTGTTCCCACCACTTTACCATCCTTACAGCCCTCTCTAGTTGATTATTCTTCACCATTACCACTCATTCCTCCTCCTCCTTTACCTCATTCTCTTAATTCCCCTTCTATTTTTTTCCTCATCTCAAGTTGAGCAATAATCAGCAATTGTTCTTGGGCAGTCTTTGAGATGCAGGCACCCACCTAAATATTTACAAGACTACCATTGTATGCTAGCTAGCTCTCAGTCATGCCAATCCCCCACAGGTACTATTTTGTATCAACTATCTTCTACTTTAAATTATAATTCTATTTCTCAATCCCACCGAAAATTCCATTTTTCTATATCTTCTAATTCTGTTGAACTAATATCTTTTACCAAAGCCTCAAAACTGGATTGCTGGAAAGATGCCATGCAGGTTGAGATCTTAGCCTTAGAGCAAAATCACACCTGGTCTCTTACTGAGTTGCCTCCAGGAAAAACACTAATTGGCTACAAAAGGGTTTATAAATTAATCAAGCATAAGGCAGATGGTATTGTGGAGAGATATAAAGCATGCTTGGTAACTAAGGGATACACTCAAACTGAAGGTATGGACTACTTTCATAGTTTTTCCCCAGTTGCCAAAATGACTACTATGAGACTTTTACTCTCCATAGAAGCAGCTAATCATTGGCATCTTCAGCAATTGGATGTCAACAATGCATTTTTTCGTAGTGATTTGCATGAGGAGGTTTATATGGTATTACCACCAGTTTTCTCTTCTCCTCACCCTAATTTGGTTTGCAAGTTAGAAAAGTCACTATATGGTTTAAAACAAGCACCAGATAATGGTTTGCCAAGTTGTCCACTGCTTTGATCTCTCTTGGTTATACTCAATCAATGGAGGATGACTCTCTTTTTGTCAAGAATCATTCTGGATCTTTTATTGCCCTTCTTATTTATATAGATGACATCATTCTCATGGGTAATAATGTTGCTGAGATTGATTCTGTCAAACAATTCCTTGATTTTTCATTTAAAATCAAGGATTTAGGCAACCTTAGTTCTTCTTGGGGCTTGAGATCACCCAATCCTCTAAAGGAATTGTTCTTAATCAACAAAAATATGCCTTGGAAATCATTTCTGATGCTAGTTTACTAGCTTCTAAACAAGTATCTTCTCCAATTGACATAGTTGTCAAGTTGAGTGCTGATACTGGTGATCCATACCCTGATCCATAATCATATAGGAGACTTATCGGCAGGCTATTGTACTTAACTACCACCAGGCCTAATATCTTCTTTGTTATGCAGCAGCTGAGTCAATTTGTCTCTAAGCCAATTAGTTCCCATTATCAAGCTGCCACTCGCAATCTCAAATACCTTAAAGGCACTCCTGGTCAAGGCTTGTTCTTTATGCTTCTATTGATATAAAACTCAAGGGTTTTGCTAATAGTGATTAGACAGGTTGTCCTGATACAAAGAAATCTATCAGTGGCTATTACATGTTTCTTAGAGATTCACTCATTTCTTAGAAATCCAAAAAAAAAAACATATTGTCTCCAGGTCTTCATCTGAGGCTGAATACATGGCTTAACTTCCTTGGCTTGTGAAATATAATGGCTGCAATTCCTACTTACTGATCTTTTAATTTTAGTTCCGTTTCCAACTATAGTTTACTGTGACAATCTTGCTCATAATCCCATATTCCATGAAAGGATGAAACATATTGAGACTGATTGTCATCTTATTCAGGAAAAGATTTCCACTGGTTTAATTCACCTTCTTTCGATTTCCTCTTATGTTCAGCTAGCTGATATTTTTACCATGCCACTTGCTGTTAATCAGTTTTCCACTCTATGTCTCAAGCTTGGCCTGCTTAACCTGTACAATCCAGCTTGCACGGGGGGGGGGGGGATAACAGAGCTAAGCAATAATCAGTAGTTATAAAATTAGTTTGTTAGTTACTTTTTCAGTTATAGTTAGTTTGTAATTACTTTCTCAATTAGCAGCCAGTTAAGGAAGTTTTCTTCTGTTAGTTTGTGTTGTCAGATTCATGTATATAAGGTGATCAACTAGTGTAAATTCTCATTCAGAAATTCAAGATCAAACACAAAAGTGACAAAGCAAAGTTACTTTCTACATTCTCTCGTCAAATTCGAGTTCTGTTAGTAACGGATATTGAATGATATTATACAATTTTATTTCAAAATAGAAAAAATTGGTTAAACTTAAATTATAAATATGATTAATCTTAGTCACAATTTGAAAATTATTAAGGTTTTATAAAAATAAACGAACATTATTTTATATCATAAAATATCTTTTGAGGGAGGATCAATTTACACCAGTGTAAGTCTTTTTTGACTTACACTCATTTTTAACTGTTAGATCTACTTTCATCTAATGGTTACTTTTAATGAAATAATCTCAACCATTAGATGAAAGTGGATCTAACGGTTGAAAATGAGTGTAAGTCAAAAAAACTTACACTGGTGTAAACCGATCCCCCCTCATATCTTTTAGTTACGAAGTTTTTTTTTACATAAAGTGAACAAAGTCTAAATTAAACAAGAATCCTAAGCATCAATGGGGTTAGTTCACCTAATTGACTTTTTGCTCAACATAACTTGGGCTTGAATGCTAAGATATCTTGTTAGTAGGGAATCTGTAATCTCACTATAAATTCTCGTTAAAGTTGGTGATTTGTCTTGATCTTAAAATAAAGAGAGTCTCCTCTTACCCTAAACTTTTTTATGTATAAGAAAAAAGACCCTACCCATAAAAGAAATGTCAGATAAGTCGTCCAACAAAACTCTCCTACATCCCATGGGTGATCCATGTGACTATCCATGGATAGATTTATCCAACTATGCAAAAATAGTTTTACCAATTGGATAGAATCCCATAGAATTCCTCTTGTATAAAAATAAAGAATTGAAGTTAAAAATATTATATATATATATATATATATATATATATATATATATATATATATTTGGCATAATACCTAGAGCATATTGTTTTACAGTCACTACTAGAAATTCACCAATTATTGACAAAAAAATTTGTTAGTGAAAAAAAAATCATCTGCAATTATAATCACTAACAAAATTATGACAAAAAAAAAAATCATAGGTGAAACTATTATCGTTAAAAATTGACAACGACAATTATAATCACTGACAAAATTATGACAAAAAATAATCATAGGTGAAACTACTATCGTTAAAAATTGACAACGGTCTATACTTTTTGTCGGCAAGTTACTGACTAAAATCTCATCATTAATTATAACGTTTTTGTTGGAAAAAACATTGGGGGAAGAAAAAACATCTAATAGGATTTATCAACGAACAATTAGTGTTTATCAACATAATTTCTGTTGGTAATTTACCGAATGATGTTTGTCGATAAATATAGTATTTCGATGGAGAGTGAAAGTGAAAAAAACCTTAATTAGCTAGAAGTGATTTCAAATATGACTCTAACGGTTATCTTTTTGTGTTCACTATTAGTAACAACAATAACTATAAAGATGAAGGCTTGCAAATGGATGACATGATAGAAAACTAGAGTAATGAAGACAAATATTGATACAAAGAATGACAAAATGGATTAGGAATGAAGATATGACAAGATCAAGAAGAAAACCAGTGAGCTTCAAACCAATGAATTTTAGCATTTTCATGAAGTAACTTTTTTGTTGATGTGAAGGCTCAAGATGATGAAGCAAGTAAGAAAGGTATAGGGTGAAAGCAGACTTTTCATCCTCCACCTTTCTTCCTTACTCCTCCACAAAGGGCCTTCTCTCAATCACAAATGTAACATAATCAAAACAAAAAAATAGTTTCTCTTAAGCTCAATGCTTTTCTTCATTTTTTTGTCATATATCAATTCTTAACCCTTTGTCAGCTTGAGTATCAATAACTGTAACACCCTAATACAATTATCGTAAAATAAATGGAATATTTTGAGATAAATCGCATTAAGCATGTCACTTATAAAAATGTATAAAAATAAAAAACCATAATAACATGTATAGTCATTATAGAGAGCCACAAATGATAAAAAGATCACATATATAAATATATCACCGGCTAACAAGTCATATCATATACATAAACTTTTACATAAAACTAGAAAAGTACTAATATACAAAACTGGTTCAAAAAGAACTAAAGCTACTATCTAAGCCTTCTGCTTCTTCTTTTTCTTGCCATTTCCCTTTGGAAGGTCTCACCTAGATTTACATGGAACACACAGGGGTGAGAAATCACAATTTTTTAGTATTTGCATACCAAGACCAGCAGTTAATCATTTAAAACAAATAAATCAGCTAAATACATAATTACATGTTACGTAATAAAATATCCAAAAATCAATAAAATCAAAGAATCACTCATACAATCCTAAGATACCATCAAACAAGCCACTAATCAATCAACCGATCAAGCAATGACAATTACCCATACAATTATCAACCATGCAATGCTTTATGTTATGAAGTATGATTATGCTCAAACAATGTCCTAGTAACATGATTATGCGGATGCAAAATGCAAGTTTTATGTTTTGAAAACACAAGTTACTTACTTATTTTTCAAGAATCACTGTTCATTTTACTTGTCTCAGTAGGTTAGGCAAAAGAGTCATCACACTACCTGGTAATAAGTGGATTCCTTCCTCTCACAATAGGAAGAGTACTGCTATCACCCCCATACCGGTAACCCTGACCATACAAGCATAAATGTAAGGAGAATCTAGATCCAACACCTTGTTCTCAGGCCACATGATTGTGGACACCATCTAAGGTCACAATACATAGGAAATTAGCAAATACCAAGTTTGAAAATCAAAGGTGCCAAAAACATCTCAATTCACAATTAAGACAATTACAAGATCATCATAATCTAGTGAGAAAGCCAATGCTAATTCATGTAAGTCTTAGCCTCACTTATCCAACAAAGTAGTAAGAACCATGTAACTAGCATTTTCATATCTAGAACCTCACATTATCACTTCACAAATGATTTCAAAACAACCTCATGTTGTGTAAGGTTTTAGATACAACCCTAAGGCATTCTAAACTCTAAGATTCGCCTAAGGATTCACAACTATTAGATATATTCCATGTAGTTATTCTCTCCAAGAATTGCCCTCATTTGTGTCTCAACGCACTTAAGAAAGCATATAAAAGTGATCCCATCACTTAAGAGATCCCAAAACATCAAGAACACATTTCTTGCTAAGTTCTGGAACTCACGCCTAGGCTTAGTTTTACCACGCCTAGGTGTGGTGCTCTCTATCTGGTCTGGACCGAAATCCTATTAGTCCATGCCTAGGCGTGAAAAATCTGTGCCTAGACATGACCATTTTGCAGAAAATTCTGCAGAATCTGAGCCACTGCTCCATTGGTCAAAATTTAGAATTTGATCTCTTCAAACTCATTTCTTAATGATTTTAACTCCCAAACAAGTTTACAAACATGAGAGAAACATAAAACACCAATTAATTTCATAAAAAATGGATCAAAACACTAAATCACTCATCCAAACCCCTAAAATCAACACTTAGAGCATTTTAGGTCCAAATGGAGAATTTTCAGTTTCTAATCCAAACTCTTAGTATGAACAATTCATAAACCACATTTAAAACTTATCCAATCAAGAAAATCACTTCAAACATATCAAGAACTCATTTTGGCATATCAAACATCAAATAAGCCTAACATGGAAAAAGTGATAAAAGATGAAGAGTCAACTCAAAAACCCCTACCTTGAGCTCCTTAAGCTGCTATGGTGATGAAGATGATAATGAAAGAAGATCACAAGTCTTCAAGCTTTCCTTTCCCCTTAACTTTCCTCTTCTTTCTTTCCTCCTTTGCTTCTTTCTCTTCTTTCTCTGTTGATTCTATTTTCAACTTGAAGAATGAATGAGAAACAAGAATAGAGGCTTGAAATATCAACACAAAGGTCAAGAATAGGGGCTGGTAACCGTGGAAGGTTATAAGCCTTAAGTTACCACACTGATACTTCCTGATCTGCTAAAAACACTCAACTTTAGATAAAGCAAGATTTTCAAGGTCCAACAACTTTAAAATAAATATTAAGATTCATTAAAAAAGTTGTTTCACTAGTAACATATTTTTTCATATTTGTGACTAGTCATTCTGGCTTTAAATAGACAACCAGTATGCCTAAAAAAACCAAACTGACTCTGATTATTCTCAAAATTTAACCACATCACAGAATACATATTTGTGACTTAGAAATAAATTATCCACATCTATTTCCATTAGCTAAGCCATTTAAGCTAATATCTGGGTCATTTTAAGCTATTTTTCACTTTTTGGCTTGTAAAAAGGTGCCTAAACTAACTCAGATTGTCACAAAATTAAGCAGGCATGTTAAGCAAGTATTAAGCTACCTCTGTAACTATTTATAAGTCTAACATGTTGAAGAGGATGTTACAATAACCATATTCATTAATATAGTTTTCTATTATATTATTCACTTGCAAACCTCCATCTTTAAACTCATTATTGTCACTACCACTGAATACAAAATACAATTCTCAGAGTCAAATTTGAGATAGCTTTCAGCCACTTGATGTTCTTCTTGACTCTCACTATCACCATCTAAAGTAATAAGAGTGATGATGATTAATAATGGGATCTACCAGTATTTATTTTATGGTTGTGGTTGTGAACTTGAAGTCCATGTTGAAATTGATTTAAATTGTGAAAGTAAGTGGAGAAGAACATTGAGTAGCTAAGAGTAGTTCGAGATTTGACTCTAATGATTATCATTCGTCTTCCAATGGTTGTGATAAGGATGAGTCTAGTGATAATATTTCTAAGTGGATGATGAGATAGAAAGCTCAAAGTAAGTAAAATAGTTCCATCTCTTATGATGAGGAAAGGAAATGAGGGAGATATGGCAAGAGGAAGGAGAAAATCATTATGGTTCAAAACAAGAAATTTGCATGTTTTTATGAAGTAAATTTTCTTATGGAAAGAAAGCCTATGGTGGATGAACATGGGAGAAAGGTAGATACTAAAAGCATAGTGGAAGACTTTCTTGGAGCAAAGAAATCCTACTAAAATTGTAAGGCCAACATCCATGGAATTGTGGGAGTTAAGAGGATAGTTGCAAGACTGATAATCACATATTTTATACATTAATAAATCCTCATTTTTAGTCATTTACACTCTACATGTACTTAACTGATTGAGCTTGGTCATGTTTTGTAAGTTTGGGCTCAAATTAGGCTTAATTGATTTTTTCCAGTATTAGTAAGATTTTACACTATTTTTGTATTTTGGCTATATCTTGAATTCTAGATGTTTGAAAATTATGTATCTTACCTTATAGGAAAGATGAGAGAGAGCTCTATAACTTTCATGAGAGCTCTTGGGCTAATTTGAACATCTAGTGGAGCTAATTGGTCTTGGAAGTCGGAACAGGAGTTCTGTTACTGGAACCCGAGCAATGTGCACTAATCAGGGTATAACTTAGGTTGTGGATGTCATTTAGGGCTGAAACTGGTGGCAAATGAAAACCAAGACATATATCTCCATTTCATTTGAAGACCACTTTTCCCAAACTATGACGTTTTGATGGATTTTTCAACCCTTGAAGGCAGCCAACGAGATCAAAGACCTTCGGAGAATGAATTGTCCATAACTTGAGTTGTAGACCTCTAATTAACATGAGGTTTGGGCCCAAATTCTCAGAATTGACCCAACTTTGTACCCATTAGATTTCTAAGTGGGTAAGGCCAAAATAAGGGTTAGTTATGGGGTGTGAGGGTAGAGATTGGAGGCGCCATTCATTCTACACTCTTACATTCTCTTTAGAACTCTTCTCCTCTCCCTTCTCTCTAGGTTTTCATTTTTCCTCTTATTTTTCTGAGTTCTTCCCTCCTATTCATGGATGGGTAGAGCCTTTAATCAATCCAAGGGATTGACATTCTTGATGATTAATCTTGAGATCTTGTTTTAATTGCTATATATTCATCTATTAATTAAATTTCTCTTCTTCTTCTTCTTCTTCTTCTTCTTCTTCTTCTTCTTCTTCTTCTTCTTCTCTTGTTTAACTTGTGATTTAATGCTTAATTTGATTGAGATTTCCATATGTTAATTACATAATTACCATGTGCTAAGAGGTGAATTTAGAGGTTAAATAATGCATCAAAGGTGTTTGAAGAAATGTTTAGCTTGGTTGGATCTTAATTTTTTAGTTGATTTGAGTTTTGGATGAATGCTTAATTTGTCTAACTTTAATTAATTGAATTCTAGAAGCGTTTCTAGTAGAAGATCTATGGATCATTGAGAGGCATCTTGATGTGATCTGAGACTAAGGATTCGGTTGATAATTGAATGGATCTATAGAGATCAAGGATGGATTAAAATCAAGATCAGTTAATTCCCTTGGATTGATTGTTTTTAATTCTATTTTCTCCATTTAATTACTCTCTGTTTCTACATTTTAATCTTACAAACCCATCTTCCCTAATTTTAGCTTGATCTGATCAAATTGCAATTAAAATCCTTGAGAGATGATCCAGTGTTGTTTCCCTTACTACAAGCTATATGTATAACTCGGTTACAATTTTGATTGAGTTCGGTACTCGGTCAAAGACCACTAGACTTATAGGTGGAATAGGAGGCATGTGTTTGCTAGCAGTCGTCTAATGAGTTTTGGAGAATAGAGGGAGGAAGTTTCATTTTAAGGGAATTTGTATGAAGTTGATATTGGGGTGTCAACAATGATGGTGATAGTGAGGGGGACAGATTTGTTTTCCTTATAACTTGTAATATAAGGGGATGATGCATTATTATTATCAGTTATTGATTTATTGTTATTTTAATTTAGGACTTGATTTTGTTAGCTAAAGGATTTTATCTATTTTATGATTAGGATTTTATGTTACCTTGGTGACAGAGTTTTAAAGGGATTCTATCCAAATCCCAAATCTCTTATCTTACCTCTTTTAGATATGTTTGATGTTTTATAAGAGAGCTATAAATACCACTCCTATCAACACTTTATGAGAACTTTTTCATCATTGAATTCATTATGAAATATATTTCTATTTATTGAGAGTGAGTTTCTTGGCACCGAGTGCCTTCTCTTTTGATTCTACATCAATTTGGCATTCAATCCTTGTTGATCCTCAGGCTTTGTGCTTTTGAAAGTATCAATTTTTCACAGCCACGGTTGCTCCATTGTCTAGAACTCACTAGATCTCTGCAAAACTCGCCTAAAATTGCTAGAAAATAGCTTGAATTTGGGTTTCCTTCGTCGGTAAACACACAACTGTATAGACGTCATCATAATACTATCATCATGACCTCATTTTGAACCACGACCACTATCATCAGAGCTAAAAGCCCCCAATTTGCCATCCACCAAAATTTCACTTCCATCAGACATTGCATGTGCCCTTATGCACTTCCAAAAGTCTTTGCGCGTTGTCCTCACACGCTTCATGTGCTACTAGCTACTTCTTCATATGAATCTCACGTGCCCACGCTCAATGTATCATCCTGCTAGAGTTGACCAGTGACTTTGATCTTGCGTTGACTATTAACCTTTGACACCATTGATCATTGGTTACATTGACTTTGACCATTGAACGCATTGTGTAACATCCTCTATAACATGTTAGTCTTGTATAATGGCTATATAGGTACCATATTACTTGCTTAACACGTCTGTTCAATTTTATGACAAACTGAGTTAGTTTAAGCACTTTGTTGTAACCTGAAAGGTGAAAAATAGCTTAAAATGACTCAGATAATAACATAAATTGCTTAGATAAGGGAAAAAATATGGATAATTAGTTTATAAGTCACAAATGAGTTAAGTAAGATGTAGTTAAAGTTTCAAGACAATCAGAGTTAGTTTGGTATTTTTAGGCATACTGGTTGTGCATTTTATGTAGAATTGACTAGTAATAGATATGGAAAAATATAAGATAATGGTGAAACAACAGTTTATATGAATTGACTAGTATTTATTTTAAAGTTGTTGGAAGTTGAAAAACTTGATTTAGCTATATCTAAGCGTTTTTAGAAGACCAGGACATATCAGTGAAATAACTTAAGTGTTATAGTCATATACGTCTGCTTCCTTTTATATGACTTAAGTTCACTCTTTTCCTATCTCATTTCCACTCTTTTCTCACTCACAAAACAGCAAGCACAATAGCAAGTGTAGGAGGGAACCAAAGAGAAAAAGAGGAAAAAGAGAAGAGGAAGGCTAAAAGGAAGACTAAGGTTTGAGATCAACCAAAGTTTGAAGCTTCAATTCAGCTACAAGAGGTAGGGGATTAGAGTCCTTGATAGCTTCTTTTCTCCATTTTCACCACATATGCATACTTGATGCATAATAGGTTAAATTGGGCTTTAGAGGTATTTGGAATGTTTTTCTTGCTTGAATATGTTTCAATGGTTGTTTATGACTTGTTCATGGTATGAGTTTGAATTAGAAATTTAGAACTCCTTATTTGGACCTTTGATGCACAAAGCGGAGAAAATAGGTTTTGATGAATGATTTTGGTCTTGAATCCAAAGTTAGTAGTTTAAGTTAGTGATTGATGATTCCTATGTGTTAATGAACTAATTAGGGACTTAGAATCACCTAGAAACTGTTTTGGAATGGTTGAATCTCATCAAATGCACCAATGGAATAGTACCCGATGCTGGTTTTCGGTAAAATTTTGCATATAGACACCTCATGTCGCGACGTCACTGAGAATCATGCCAAGGCGTGCGTGTACTCGAGAGCAGCACGTCGTGGCATGGCATGAACCACGTCGAGGCATGAGAGACCAGAGAGCAAGATGCCACGATATGATCAGGGCTGCACTGAGGTGTGAGCTCTAGAATTCTCAAAAATGCTATTTTTGATTAATTAAGTTTCCTACTTGTTAGGATTCTTTATGCATGCTTTTTAGGGTTTGTTAAAGTACTACTAAAGGTAATTCAAGAGAGGAATGGCCATCTAGAAGTATGAGAATTGCATGAACCTAAATGTAATCAAAAGTAAAGGATTGCATTAGGTAGGTATTTAGCACCAACAGTAACTTAGTGTTGCTTTAGATATCACATGAGACATGATGAGATGGTGTATTAGATACAAGTAAACTAGGATGGATTGGTAGTGTTTTTCCTATGAATGTGACCTTACATGACGTTATGTTGTCATTTAGCTAGAAGGTAAGGAGTCAAAAGTTCCTAAGGGGACAAGTTATTCCTATCCAAGAGCTAGGGTTACATGTAGTAAGAGGTTGCAGATTTTCCTCCCTACAATAGGTAAACATAAGAAGCCAAAGTTTCTAGTAGAACATACTTGGGCCTTAAATAAGCTAAGTGTGTAAGTATGAATATATATATGATTAACTTGGTTTATCTAGATACTAATGTTAAACCTTGTATAGAATTTAAACATATCTTATTATAGCATGTCTTAAGATTATGTTTATTATGTTATGTATAACTGATTTTGGTTTACTCATACTGAGAATTGTTTATTTTCACCTCGCTGTGTTGTCATGTAAATCCAGGTGAAGACTTTTCAAAGAGTAAGAAGAAGGAGCTGAAAGACTAGCATAATTTTAATTTTATTGCTTCTAGTTCAGACTTTGTATTTATTCACATTAGTTTGTTATGTAAACAGTTTATTTGTAACAACTTAATACAATTATCGTAAAATAAATGGAATATTTCAAGATAAATTGCACTAAGCATGTCACTTCTAAAAATGCATAAAATAAAAACCCATAATAACTTGTATAGTCATTATAGAGAGCCATGAACGATAAAAATATTATATATAAACATACATCACTGGCTAACAAGCCATATTTTATATAAACGTTTACAAAAAACCAGAAGAGTACAAATGTAACAACCCAAATTTTCTAGCTATTTAACATTAATAATAGAATTCTACTGTTTAGTGATTTCTATGTACTGTAAAATTATTTTGATTATTTTGTGAATACATTTGATCGTTTTGTGTGATTTACTCTGTGTCAGGAAAATAATAATTTTCAAGCTAGGGAAAATCTTACGTATTTTATTTATATCTGTTGATTCTTAATTAATTTTTCAAAGATTTGATTTCCATGAATTTCATAATATTTATGATTTTTGTGAATTTTGGTGAGATTTTATATTTTCTTGATTATTTTAATATTATTCTCGGGTTGTATGCAGGCCTGGGGCAAGTCCGGAGAAATGAAAATTTTTCTATGGCCATAAAATTTTGTACTGTTAAGACGAGGACGGGGGATCTTAGTAAACCCGAAACCGAAAACAGTTTTCGAGATTTTCTTGTGTAACACCCCTTGATGTAGCAACCGAAGCATAATCGTCATTACACCACAGTTACTAAATCCAAGTGTGTCACAGTCATGATAACAGTAACTTAAATTCTCAAGAGTCTATATTTTTTTTTGACAATTTGCATAGGTAGAAAATATGAGCCTCGAATGAAATATAAATGTATTCAAGCCATGATACAACCACTGAAATAAAATCATATCTCTTATACATATATATATAGTCAATTTACACAAATCACTGATGACATAGAATATAACAATTACAGAGTCCAATAAAATACAACGGGAATAAAACACTAAAAGGGGGACAAGTAGTGACCCAGGGATAGGTACTACTAGCAGACAAAGCCGCAACCCCATATACACATACGACGCTCGGAGTCCCAGTCAACAAGTCAGGCATCAATGCCTCCACGCAACTGCACTCGTACGTAGCCGAAGAAACCTTGTCCAAACGCCCATTCCAATCAACCAAAGTGTGGTCCCTCTTTATCTTCCTCATGATCTTTTATCAATATAAGTATAAAACAGACATACAAAGATATAGGAAACACAGAAAGAGGTAAGACATCCTACATCATTACCAATTATAGCATGCTAGAAACATTACGGCGCCACGCGCCCAAGTAGCAAATCAGAAACAGTATATTCAAATATTAACAGTAACTCCAACAGTAAGCAATTAAACAGTCCAAGCAGGTAATCATTACAGTAATGAACAAATAAGTCATAATATGGAAAACAGATAATAACAACAATGCATATACATATCATGTCTCATATGCATGTTCTCTCAAACCCCTACTCCATGGAGCTAAACTCAATCAATCGGAGAGAAAGATCAGGAGACATGTACGTGACTCCTACTGTTTGTCGAGGCCAGTGCTATAAATCAAATCGTGCACAATCATGGCATTGCACAGACATTCATCACTAGATCACGATATAGGACAGTGTCAAGTCCGGATCGTCGGTGTGTTTGCATCGGTTTGCCCCACGGTACAGAGGAGCTCTAAACTGCCCATGTGGGGGACCCGCACCCCGACGCCCCTAAGGTCATAACACGACCCACACTTGTCTATTCGCACCCGCACTAAGGTGTGTTCAATCTCCTAGGCAACTTGGCCTTACAACAGTCCACAAGACATTCACAATGCATAAGATACTATGCATGCACATGTATGATTCACAATTTCATACAATTCCATAATAGGCCACATTAGGCCAATATAAGCATCAATATATATAAATGGTCACTCACATGGACCCATAATCACATAATATCAATATCAAATCAATTAATACGTCATTAGGTTCATTATGAATCCTAATTTAGAATTTATTCCTCATTTCAAGGTTCATATTCAAAATCAATTTAGTGCACTATGGCAATTCAATTTTTCAATAATTCACAATTTATGTAAGCCCTTAAGCCTCACACTCTCATGTTCTTAACTCAATTAGAATTCTCTTAAGTCTTATGAGTGATTCACTTTCAATCCTTTGAATTTTATAAAGTCTTAATTATAATAAATTCTTCTAATTTCTTAATTATTCATTTCATTACCTAGGCTTCCAATTACTTAATTACTATTGCCTCCACTCACTAAAATCACACTTTTGCCTAGAAATTCCCTAGAGGCCTTGGCCTCCTATTTGATTCAATTTCAAGTCTCTTCAAGTCAACAATCTTATACATCATTCCCTTAATCATTTAAATTATTCACTTGATCAAGTAACTCACCAAAAACTCTAAATTCCTAGCTTCAAACCGTAGCCACCATAGAAGTTTCAACTCCCAATTGTTCTTCCATTAAATCCCATCTTGTTACTTAATTAATCTTAGTCTTATACTTATTGCACATTAACCATAAATTACCCCATTTTTCCACCCCAAAACCGTGACTTCACTTGGGTTTCAATTTCAAATTCTTCTTCCATTACATTCCATTTTTATACATTGATTACTTTAAATCCAATGCTTGTGACAATTTATCCCAATTTCCCTAAATTGCTATCCTCAAAACCGTGGCCACCAAGGAGGGCATTCAACCATTTTCCATCCATATCAAGTCATTAAATCCAATCTTAACATTCCATTATATTCAACAATTCAATCCAATAGCATAAGTAAATAAAAATCAACACATAGCATAATTAATCATTAAATTCAAGAACAACCCTCATTAGGGTTCTTCCACAAATCAAACAATCAAGGTTCCTAGATGCTAAAAATGGTTGAAGAGGAGTGTCTTCCTCTTACCTAAGTGAAGAAATCAAAGAACTCCAAGAAAGCTCCTTGGATTTTCGGATTTGGCCACCAAAACCCTAAGAAAATGGTGATTTGTTAGAATCAATATCAAGGCTTGAAAAATCAACCATGGATGACCATTAAAGGAACCAAAATCACGAAATCAAGAGAAGAAGGAGAGTGGTCATGAAACTTACCCAAAATGCTCAAAGTTGGAGCTTGGAGAAAATGGTGAAAATGGAGGATTTTCAAGAAGCTCCAAGAGGGAAAGGTGTTTAGAATGGTGAGGAGAGTAAGAAAATGTAATTTGTTTAAATTTTTGTGAAGGTTGGAGGGGCTGGATGGTGGCTGGCCGTGTGGTGTGGGAGAGAAATGGAGGAGAAGAAGAAAGGAAGAAGAAGGAGAATAACGTAAAAGGAAGAAGGAAAATGGTGTTTTTGGGTGTTAATGTATTAAATGTAATATTAGGATAATGAAATCAATTCTTTCTCCTTGAGTGGCTGCTGCAGGACGTGAGAGAGAGAAGAGTGGGTGAGAAAATTGGCTTCCTTTGGAAGCCAACACATGTGGTCAAAGTTTGGGGTCAAAGCTTCTTAAGGAAGCTTTGATTATTTAATCAATAAATTTGAATTAAAGTAGATAGATTTGACATAAAGTAGATTACATTAGGATAATGTGATAGGATTTTTATTACACACTATTATCCAATAGATAATAGTTACAGTTGACAGAAGTCAGTATTTAATTAATCTGACAGATGAATTTTTCGCTGTATTGATTTAATTGTATCTGTTAAAATTTCTCGAAAATTATGAAACCTCGTAAACTGTGTCAAGTCTCGGGTTTAGTAAGATCCCCCGTCGACATGTCCATAGTCCAAGGTTCTCAGAGAAAACATCGCGTTTCTCTGGTTCTGCTCAGCGTGTACGCAAAACGAGGAATATATTAAAATATTCAACGGTTCTGAAAAATTCCCAAAAATTGCAAATATTATAAAACGACTATTCGTCATATAATTTTCCAATTTTTGAAGCACTACAGTCATTTTCACGACTCTGCTCGAGTTTCACGCAAAACGAAGAATATATTAAAATATTCGTCGTTTCCGAAAAATTCCAGAAAAATTCACATAAATCAAAAATATTAGAAAATGACTATTGGTGGCGAAATAATTAGTTTCCGGAGCGTTACACTGACCTCAGCAATTGTCAGCTCAGTGTGCACGCAGAACGAAAAATATATTAAAATATTCTGCGTTCTTAGAAAAATCCAGAAAAATTCTAGAAAATCTCAAATATTGTAAAATGATCATTTATTCTGAAATTACTAATTTTCGGGATGTTACATCTTGTACTGTGTTTTGTACTGTATTATTTATCGAGTAATAAAAATACAGTAAATATTGTCCATAGAGTAATAGCAGCTAGAGAAATATTATACTGGTTAGTCAAAATTAGTGGTTATGACAACTTTATGACAGACCAATAGGAAGCAAGCTTGGTGAGGAAGGCTTTGGATATCCACCATTGATCTAACCAAGGATGGAGATTGGTCTCACAAAGTGGCTAGGACCATTTGTGACCTAATGGAAAGTATGAAGAGTAAATCTTGACCCTTCATTTTGAAGATGCATCTAATGGATAGGATTTCAAGGAGGAAAGATCCAATGACTTAGATTTAGTCTTATCATTTAGGAGCTGAAACTTAGAAGCTACACAAATATTAACCATTGATTTAATCAATGGCTCTTGAACTCCAAAATGGTGGCTAATGAACTTAGTCATTCTTTGAGTGTACAAGGGGGGGTTCGGTTTTGAAGAGCTAAATAGCTATAGGAAGCTTTTCATTTCATGCAATCACTCATCTTTATCATTTCCTAAAAGCTAAAGCTCACAAAAATTTTCTCTCCTTTTCTTTCATCCTTGCTCATGGCCAAGACCTCTAGTTCATACTATCACTCTCCAAAAATTTCAACCAACCTTACTTCTTGAATCTACACCTCAATCTAAGACACTTTGTAGTTTGGTCCAAGTCCTAGATCATTCATCTTCAAGGACTTTCTTCAACAGCAAGTTCTAGGGTTTTTAAGGTGAAGTTGTGGAAACTTCACTTCATTTCTCATTTTCATGTTCTAGGCCATGATTTGATCCATGGTCTTTTTTATTCAAGCTTTAGATGCTAATAAAATTGTGTTTGTTTTGTGTTTAAGTAGCCCTTGGTGGTGAAGGACTTGAAAAGGAAGCAAAACAAGGAGCTTTAGAGGTTTTTTCAAGAGGTAAGAGGGAGATTCATCTCACCAACCAAGTATGGTGGTGAGAGATAAATTTGTATTTGATGGATGGTGAATCTATGTGAGAATTCATATCCATGGTTATGCAATTATTTATGAGTGTTTATGTGTTTTGATTTTTTTTTCTTATGCTTTGTATGATTTGCATGATTTATTGATTTGTTTATAGCATGCTTGTGATATATATGACATGAATATATTATGTATGCTATAATAATGATGAACAAGGAAAATGATTTTTGGTTCCAAAGACCAAGAGGCTCATGGCCTCAACACCTAAAAATAGGTGTTTCTAAACTAAGATTTTCATGAATGATAAAAATTGATGTTTTAGAAAGGAAAGGAAAAAGAAAAGATGGGTTGGTTTCAAAGACCAAGTGTTCATGGTTTTGGAGGCTTGAAATGAGGAAATTTTGTATGAAATTATGATTTAGAAATTGAAAGGAATTAATTTTAAAGAGAAGGAGAACAAGGATTTTAGAAATGGAAACAAAGTGTTTTGTCACTTGAAAAATGGAAATTTCATTTATAGAAGGAAAAAAGAGGCTGAAAGTGTTTGAACCTCAACTTATTTTGAAGAGGATTGATTTTTAGAATTGATTAAGAAATATGAAGAAAACATTGGTGACTTAAAATTTACTAACGTATAGCTCACTCATTGGGTTTTGAGCACGTTAGGAAATTTTAAAGTAATAAAATATGGAAAAGCAAAGCGAGGAGTGGTATGAATTTGAGAAAGGTTGAAATGAAATTTAGAAGGTTGAGAAATATTTTACAAGGTAGAAAAATGGTGAAAAATGCTTTCTATAACTTAAAAACGAGATTTTTAAGCTACGCGATTTCAAAAACATTGAAAAATCGCTACGCGATTAAAAAACGATGGAATATTTTTACATGATTGAGAAAACGATGGAAAATCGCTACGCGACTGTGAAAACGCGACAAAAGTGTTACGCGATTGAGAAAATGTGATAATATGATTTCGCGATTGAATATACAGTAAGATTATTGTTAGACTAGTGTATAGACACTGTATGAGAAATTATGAGATTAGCCTGTGATTGACATTTGGTGCATTATACATACATTGGAAAGGTCCGATGGACTGAATATGGCAAATTACCTAGGAGAGAATACATCTCTTGAGCGGGTGCGATATGCATAGTGTAAGTTATTATTGACCTTGGGGGCATCGAGGTGCGGGTTCCTCACATTGGGCAGTTGGTAGCTCTTTTGTACCATGGGTTAGACCGATGCAACATATTGATGATCCGGACCGAGACACTATTCTTAATCAAGATCTAATAAAGACTGTCGTGTATATGCTAGATGTGTAAATACTTATGTGAATTGTGGCACGTGGTCTGAGACATGTTGGTACAGACAGATCTTTTCGATCAATCTCTCCGACCTGAGCTTTAGCTCAATGGAGTAGGAAATTGAGTTTATATGCACATGCATAATTTGAGAATTTATATCGGTGTGATATTTGAACTACTGAATAATTGGATAATGTTGAGGGCATGATTGTAATTATTATTTATTATATGACTATTGAATATTTAGATAAGGTTGAGGGCATGATTGTAATTATTGTGTATTATATCTGTTGTGATAATGGATAATGTTGAGGGTATGATTGTAATTATGATATGATTTATCTATAAGGTGTGTTGTTAGTGTTATCTCCATGCTATCATGTTAGTATTGGCGTAGATGATCTCACCTCTTTGTATATTATTTTGTATTGTATTTATATTTCGGTAAAAACACTGAGCAAGGTATCGAGCAAGAAGGTGAAGAAGAGTAGATTCCTATTGAGGAAGCTGAGTTTTGATCGGATGGCAGCCCGGTCGAGTTTCTTTGGGTACGTGAGACTACAGTTCCATGGTGGAGCTGGCGCGTGGAGGATTAAGTCCTAATGAGGAGGGACTAATATATCAGGGATATCTGATGGTGAACATGAGCAGGATTTTTCATGGAGATCCGTTCTTTTCTGTAACTATTTATGTACATATTGAATTTTTGCTGTCAATTAGATAGTATTGGGGTGGTAGGTATCATATCCCAACGGAGGAATTGAGGACACCTGTCTGTAGGACTTCGAGTCAAGTTGGATTCTTACTTGCTGAGGAATTGAGGAAGACCTGTTTGAGGGTTCCATTGTCTAGTTATACTTGGGCAAGTATGCTAGTTTAAGTTAATGTCAAATACTTTTGAGAATTTGATTTGTATATAAATAATTTTGACAGTACTTCTGTAATGTATATAATGTAAATTATTGTGATGATGTTTTAATATATTATTTTTTTGCTAAGTTTATTTAATTGATATTAAGAAATTTTACAACTCGTATTTACATTACAAAGCATATTTTATAATGGAAGGGGTAATTAAGTAACATAAATGTGATGCCCTATGGTGGGTGTTACAATAAATATACAATCTGATTCAAAAAGAAATAAAGCTGCTAAACTAAGTCTTCTGCTTCTTCTTTTTCTTGCCCTTTCCCTTTGGAGGGTCTTTACCTAGATTTACATGGAACATATAGGGGTGAGAAATCATAATTTCTTAGTATTCGCATACCAAGACTAGCAGTTGATCATTTACAACAAATAAATGAACTGAACACATTAATACTCTATGTAAAAGAATATCCAAGAATCAACAATACCAAAGAATCGCCCATACAATCCTAAGATACTATCGAACAAGCAACTAATCAATCAACTGGTCAAGTAATGACAAGTGCCTATACAATTGTCAACCATGCAATGTTTTATGGTATGAGGTATGATTATGCTCAAACAATGTCCTAATAACTTGATTATGCAAATGCAAATGCAAATGCATGTTTTAAGTTTTGAAAACACATGTTACTTACTTATTTCCCATGAACCTCTGTTCCCTTGTATATACTGGGTAGAATAGACAATTAAGCCCTAACACTACCTGATGATGTATTAACTCGTTCCCTTCACAAAAGTAAGAGTACTACTACTAACCCCATACACCGGTAACCCTGACCTCTTGAGACTCTGCTTTAAGAATTAGGATCCAACACCTCATCCTTTGGTCATATAGTTGTACACACCATCTAAGGTTACAATACATAGGAAATTAGCAAATACCAAGTTTGAAAACCAAGGTGCCAGAACCATATCAATTCACAATTGAAACAATCATAAGATTCTCATAACCAAGTGACAAAGCAAATACTAATACATGTAAGTCCTAGCCTCACTTATACAACAAAGTAGCAAGAACCATATAATTAGCATTCCCATATCTAGAACCTCACACCATCGCTTCACAAGTGATTTCCAATTCAACCTCATGTTGAACAAGGTTTTAGATACTCCTTATGGCATTCTATCTCTCAAAGGATGCCTAGGAACTTCTAGAGAAAGCATATATGAATGATCCCAACACTTAGGAACTTCTAGAGATATCAAAAACACATTTTTGAAGTCCTGGAGCTCACGCCGCGGCACGACGTTGGCACGTTGCAGCACCCTGCTCTCAGGTTTTAATACTGGTTGTAGCATCACTCTCACGCCTGTAACATCCCAACTTTTGGGTAAAAGACCGTTACGTCCCAAACGTGCTGTTTGTGCTGTTTTTGCTGTTTTTAATTGCTTTCTACATGATACAGTGCTCAATATTACTGTCTGTAATTTTATATGGACTTTTTGTGTGATTTGCTCCGAGGTAGGAAAATAATATTTTTCTGGACCGGGAAAATCTGTTTTTAATTATTCAGAGGCGGGGGATCTTACTAAACCCAATTCTGAATGAGCTTAAAATTTATCTTTTAATTTTTAGGATTTAATCACAAATAAAATAATTTTATATTATTATAATATTATTTTATTAGTCAGTACAAATAAGTGACGGCGGACCCGGAAACATTTTGCGGGACCCACGTTTAGTCATTAAGTGCTGTACACGTGGACCAATGAGGAGCTAGTCAAAATTGGTGGCTATGACTCATCGCAACGGGCCAATAGGATGATGACACGTGGCGTGACAACTCAGCAGTTCCAGAAGCTTCTTTGATGACTCGCCATGATGACACAGTCAGTGATGCAACCGTGACACAGATAGTGATGACTCGCCGTGCTGACTCAGCTGATGACTCGCCATGCTGATGCAGTCAGTGACGCAGCACTGTGACTCGCTATGCTGACTCATCTGCTCTAGAAAATATCTACGCTGACTCGCCATGCTGACTCACCCGTTCTAGAAAATTCCACGATGACTCATCATACTGACTCATTGTAGTGAGTCACATATTCTAGAAATTTCTCTGTGATGACTCGCTTTATAACTCATCAAGGGTAATCAGTAGAAGAAAAATAATCAATAATAATTTCTACTCTGTTAGTATAAAATAAAAATCTATGTGTATTTTATTATCCATTGGATAATAGATACTAACTTTTTAAATAATAAATATTATTCATTGGTTAAAGTATGCTATAATATATAGTGTGCACCAATAGGAAATTGGTCAACAAAAATAGCAACCAATAAGAATCAAGTTAGCAAATATTTAACCAATAGAAATTGGTCAAAATTAATGGCTTGAATTTTAAGAACCAATAGAAAGCAAGCTTTTAAACAAATGTTTGACTTCTTGAAATTGTTGGCTACGGTGGAAGAGATGAAATTTGCTATAATTAACTAATTCACAAAGTGAATTTACGTAGGAAGCTTTAGGAATTCATTTTGAAAGCCAAATTAACCAAATAAAGACTAGTCAACCTTGGTTTCTTCTCTTTGATTTCATTCTACGGCAATTGCAACTTTTGCAAAGCCAATATTACAATTCCATTCTTCTATCTTTCAACTAATTAACCAAGTCAATATTGATGGCTCTCTTTATTGAATGTCTACGGCCAAGCTAAATTTTGGAAGACCAAATATTGCAATTTAATTCTTTTCTACCTTTCATTTATTAATCAAGTATGACAAAGTCAATATAGATGGCTTCTTGTCATGAATACATTTACGGCAATTGAATGCCTTTAGGAAGGCAATTCCAACACTTCAATATATTCATGTTCTCCAAGCTTCTACGGCAAGTGCATGCTTTATGGAGACCATTATTACATTTCACTTCATGCTTACTTTCAATGCATTTGTGACCATGCAATTGAAGATAGCAAAACAAAATATAATTATCACCTTTTCTCAATGCTTTCACGGCAAATACACTTGACTTCCAAGGCTCTTCACATTTGGTGAAAGGCAATATACTATAGTTAGCCATCTCACCTCATTATTCATTCTTTCTCTCAAAGTCATTCACGGCCATGCATAGCCAAGTCTACCATCTTTCTCCAAATACATCAAATAAGCCAAAAGCTCTCAACTTTTCTTCTTTTTTTTCTTCTCCAACCCTACGGTCTTCCACCATATCTCCATCATTTCTCTTCTATATCCTTTTCTATCTATATTCTTTTTCTCCAAAGAACTAAGGTCAAGCAACCAAATTTCTTTCCTTTTTCTCTCCCCCTTGAATTCGGCCAACTCACCAAAAATCCTCTTCCAAGCTTCTAAAAATTTAAATGACCATAGATCTTGAATCTCCATACCATTCTAAGGAACTTTCATGTTGGAAGTTTTTCCTAAATCATCCATTTTCACCCTTGTTCTTCAAGCTCAAGGTGTAGGGTTTTAAGGTGAAGTTTATGAAATCTTCACTATTAATTTTATTCTTTCCTTTTAAACCATATTTTGATTCATGGTTTTCCTTACTCAAGCCTTAGATATTAATATTGTATGTTTTCTTTGATTTTTCAAGTAGCTCTTGGTGGAGAGGAATTGCTTGAAGGAGACATACAATGGCTTTGGAAGTTTCTACAAGAGGTAAGAGAGAGATTACCCTCATCAACCAAGTGTTGGTGGTGAGGAATATATGTGGTTGTGCTTGTAGAATCCATAAGGATTCGGTGGTGTGCTTGCTTTGATGTGTTAATTATTTGTGTGTTTGTTATTTGTGTGTTTGATAATTTGGTGCTTACTAGTAGGTTGTTGTGTATTTGTTAGTAGTCTTCTTATGTGATATTTGTAATAATTTGCATGTCTACAAGCTTTAATTTGCATGTCTACAAGCTTTGATAATATGGCATGTGTTAGAAATGCATGATAATATATAGGATGCAAATAATATGTCAAGGATTGCATGAGTGTTCCAAAGAACACATTAACAAGGCTCATGGCCATGATTTAAATGGGTAACCAAAATGTTCTCTTAATTTTCTTAAAAGGTGACCTAATTAACCTAAGAGAATTGGTAAGATATCCATTTGTTTAGATTAAGAAAAATGAATTTGGAAATTAAATGGCATAACCTTACATTTTCATCCAACATGTCTAACTTCAACACTTTGATTTCTAAAACTATTTTCTAGGGTAAGGATTAAATCAATGTAGACAATACAAGAGATTAAACATGTATTTAAAAGGTGAAAAATAATTTGGAAATCAAATGCAAAGTTTTTATCAAATTCAGCCAACATGCCAAATTAGACATTCATGATTTCTAAAATTAATTCCAAGCTATTTTCAATCAAGAAGAAGCAATACAAGTTAAAGTAAATTTTCTACAATGAGTTTTAAAGAAACAAAGTAGTTAGAATTAAGTTTAAGAGGTTAATACTAATGGTTTTTACTGTAAGAAGAAATACAGTAGCTTTATAAAATTTCTAACGTATAGCTCATCATGTGTTTTGAAGCACGTTAGGAATTTTCAAAAGTATAATTATTTGGTATTAATAAAAATGAAAAGGACTTTTAAATGGTAAATTTAGGAAACCATTATTATAATTTATTAAACAAAATACTGTCAATTTTTAGTAAAAACGGATAAATAAGATAGAAAAGATGTCCAAAAGACAGTATACGCTATGAAAAATATTCTACGTAATTTAAAAGTACTAAATATTATTTCTGTTTGTTTTAAACAGTTATTTTAAGGAAGTTGGACAAGAAAATGATTTAAAAATCTTACGCGATTGAGAAAACGTATTAAAAATCCTACGCGATTTTAAAAACAGAAAAATTTATTTACGCGATTTGAAAACGTTTGTAAAAACGACGGAATTATGAAAACGCGATAAAATTTCTACGCGATTAAACATTACTGTATTTTTCGCTGTCGGGAAAATGTGAACCCGTACAGGTTTTCTTTATATATCTCTTTGTTGCCAATGAGGGCAAGCTTTCGCTGTCGGGAAAATGAGAACCCGTACAGGCTTTTGAGGATTTTTTGCTGTCGAGAAAATGTGAACCCGTACAGGCTTTTGAGGATTTCGCTGTCGGGAAAATGAGAACCCGTACAGGCTTTATATATTTTACCTCTTGAGGGTATTTTTGTAATTTTCTTATCTTTGGTTGTGTATTGAGTTTATGCCAAAATTTTTGGTGGATTGATTGACGAGGTGAATCACATCGTATTGTCGGTGCGATAAGCGTAGCGTGGTTCGATCTTGAATGGACTTGGAGGCATTAGTGTGCATAAAATCCATATGTGGACAGTTGGTTGCTCTTACCGGGCCGTGGTAAATGGCGACACACTAGTGGACTCGACACACACTATGTTTAATCGAGATCCGGTGAAGTCTAATAGTACATTGCCCGTAGTGCCACAACGTGAGACCGTGAACTACACCACGCCGGATGATGGATTCCTTGTGTCGTGGGGCTATAGACACAACGTAAGACAAAGGCAATAGTTTGGTTGGGCAGCCGTGGTACTAGAGGACTTTGCGGGTCGTTCCCTCTCGATGTCCGTGTTTGTGTGGTTTAGCTCCATGGAGTAGGATTATGTCTTATTGTATATGTTGATATGTGGTGCATTATTATCTTCTATTTATTATTTTTATCTATTATCTTTTATTTGTTATTTCTTTTATCTCATTATCTTTTATCCGTGATATTTTTATTTATGATCTTTTATATCGATATTAATTGTTTATATGTTGTATTTTGTCTGTGCATTATTGTATTTTTGTTCTGCTATGAGATGTTGTTATTGAATTTAATCTTTATTTTTATTGTACTGTTATGATATTTTATATGGTATGAATTGTTATATCTATCCTGATCCTGATAATGTTATTACTTGTTTATTTTATTAGGTTATATGCATATTAGAAATATTTGTAAATTGATAACATGACTATAATTGTGATTATCTGTGTGTATGGAATGACTTTGTCATTCGAATCATTCTTTACTACCGTACTGGTATTGGTGAAAGGGGATCTCACCTCTTTCCTGTGTTGTTTGTTTGGTTTGTATTATTTGAATTCGTATAGTAGGCAGAACACATACTCAAACCTATAGGAGACAGTACTCTGGAGATGGTGACGGCATCATTGAGTGGACTTTCAAGTTTCAACAAGATGCAGTTGGTGAAGAAACAGACTATGTAGGTTGAATTTTTCTCGTTAGTGTTATTACCGTGCTATTGGTAGTACCCGTCTTTGGGTTTGCTACTGTTTCTCTGAGTCTGTAAATATTACGTTTTAACTTATATGAAATGATTGGTGATGTGTATGTTAATCTGTTAAATTTAATTTCCATTTTACTTAAAATTTCCGGTAAGTTTGTATTTCCGCGACAAGAAATTTTAAAATCCATATTTTGAAACTCAAAGCTTTTATAAAATAATTTTAATTAGTTTTAAGATTTATTTATTTTTTTAAAATGTGACGCCCTACGGAGGGTGTTACAACGCCAGCAGCAGAAATAAGATTATGCAAAATTCTGCAGAATTTGTGCATTGTTCCATTGGCATAAAATACGAGAATTGATCACTTCAAATTCGTTTCTTGATGATTTTATGTCCCAAACAAGTTCACAACATGAGGAAAACATAAAACACCAATTGATTTAATCAAAAATGGATCAAAACACTAAATCACTCATCAAAACCCCTAAAATCAACATTTAGAGCATTTTAGGTCCAAATGTCTCATTTTCAGTTTCTAATCCAAACTTTTAGCATGAACAAGTCATAAACCACATTTAAAACTTATACAAGCAAGAAAATCACTTAAAACACCACAAGAACTCAACTTTGGCATATTAAACCTCAAATAAGCCTAACATGGAAAAATGAGAAAAGATAAAGTTTAACCTCAAAAACCCCTACCTCAAGCTCCTCAAGCTGCTACGATGATGGAGATGAAGATGGAAAAGATCACAAGTCTTCAAGTTTGCCTTTCCTTCTTGATTTCCCCTTCTTCTTTTCCCCTTTTCCTCCTTGTTCTTCTTTCTCTACTACCTCTGTTTTTCAACTGTGGGAGAGAAGTGAGAAACAAGTGAAAAATGAGGAAATGAATTAGAAACCAATATAAGGCAACAAACGTGAGAAGCTTGGTCACTTTAAGTGACCAAGTGATACTCCCGATCTGCTAAGAACACTTAGATTTTCCCAAATCTAGTTTTCTTAAAGCCAACAAGTTTAAAATAAATCACAAGATTCATAAAAAATCTTGTTGCACCAAAACCATCATTTTTCATATATGTGACTAGTCATTCCGACACTAAAACACACAACCAGTATGCCTAAAAATACTAAACTGACTCCGATTATTCTCAAATTTTAACCACATCATAGAATACATATTTGTGACTTAGAAATAAATTATCTACATTTATTTCCATTAGCTAAGCCATTTATGCTAATATCTGGGTCATTTTAAGCTATTTTCACCTTTTGAGCTGCAGCAAAGTACCTAAACTAACTCAGATTGTCACAAAATTAAACAAGCATGTTAAGCAAGTATTAAGCTTTCTCTATAACTATTTACAAGTCTAACATTTTGAAGAGGATGTTACATTATGTATTACACTAAGCCTTCCTTAGGCAAATGTTGTGTGTATATACATATATATGTTTTTCACATTTTCATGAGGCTCTCTATAATGACTCCAGTGTACATTATGGATATATGATCAGACTATTATAAATGTAGTTACGTTATAATGTTGTTTATCATTATAAATGTTATATTTATTGAGATTTCAGTATTAGGGCATTACATGTTGACTGGTGAACGCATTGACCGGACCTTTTTTCCTAAGTTTTTGGGTGTCCCAAATTCGAATTTGCACTTGCTTTAGCAGTTTGGAGCCTCTAACAAAGGGTTTTGGCCATCTCCCTTTCTCTTGCTTCATAAAGGTGCATTCTTTCCAACTTGAAACTTGCCTAATTTTCATATTAGCTTAGGTTTACTAGTAAATGTGTTCTTAGGTTCCCAAGTTCCTTTTTTAACACTTGTTATTGCCTTCTACCATTTTTTCCATATTCATAAAAAATAAAAAAATTACCTTCCATCATTGCTTCCTTTTTCCTTATTTTTCCATAAATTGCTACCATTATCATTAGTTATTTTACATTATAATTTGATTTTTGCGTTGCATTTAGGGTAGTTTATAATTGTCACTTATCTGCACTTTGTCTTGTCGGCATTACATATTTCTTGTTGCTACTTATTTGGGTTTTTCTTATTGAATTACACTTTGCATAACCCAAACCCAACTCGTAAAAGATCAATTTGCTGTACTTTTTTTATTTTCATTCCTTTTTTACCATGACTATGAATAATCTCAATACGGTACATGAGCGTCTTGCCACTTTAGAGACTAATCAAACGACCCTTAGAGATGATATTGCTTCCCTTAGGACAAATATTGTCACCTTTCAGAATAGTCAAATATATATAAATGCAAGGCTTGAACAAACCATGCCCAGGCATGGGTTGTTTTTTTTTTCTCAGTCAGGTGAGACAGAGAGGGTCACACCTAGGCGTGGGAAAGTCAGGCCTAGGCGTGAGTTCCAGGAATTTTTAGCATTATTTTTCTTGTTGTGTTGGAGTTTCCTATCAATTGAAATCATTATTATATGTTTTCCTAAGTATCTTAAGACATTTTTTGGGATATTTCATAAAGGAAATAATCACCTAATTTATGAGTGCAAGTTGAGTGTAAGTTATTCAATAGTTATTGATTAATTGAAATAGTTATCTAGGACCTAATACACCAATGTGTGATTTAGAAAATCACTAGAATTGTGATTATAAGGTACACTAGATACAATTTTGGTAAGAAAGTGTACTTATCATAGTTACATATTTTATTCTCTTATAATCCAATATGAGTTGAATGTGCAAGTTTATATAGAATAAGTATCATAAGTGAGGAAGTGAGTCAAACTTCCCAATCTTATAAAAGAGTGAGTTAAACTCTTTTCTTAGAAGATAATGAAGAGAGGTAAGTGTCAGTACAACACTTTACTTAAGACAAACTAGTGAGCAAAACTAATTGTCAAGCACAAGAGGAATATGATCAACCTTATGTGGGTATAGTAAAGTGAGTCAAACTTACTAACATGAGCCTTGGGATGAGTTAAATTCTAAGTTAGGCATTGAAGCTAATTAAGCAAATTTCCAAGTTTAGTTGATGTTATACAGTTGTATGGGCGATTGGGTAATATCGAGGTACATTAGATTTCTATACATTATACAGTTGTATGGGCGATAATATAATATGATTATTAATTATGTTTATTAGTGATTTATATTAATGAGTGCCATGAAATACATGTTTAACTACTGAGGAAATTTATGTTCTCACCCTTTTCCATCTTTCTATGGTAAAAGCAGGTCAAGACCCTTTTAAAAGGGATAAGCTGATGAAGAAAGAACAACAAGACTAGATAGCTATTAGTTTTTGTTGTATAAACAACTCTTGTATAAGTTTCTTTGAGTTGTAGTTTTGTTGTATATATAACATTATGCCCTTAGAGGCTTTTTATGTATATATGTATAACTTACTTTTATCGTGGCTCTCCATAAGAAATTGCTTAATAATGTGGGATTAATAGTATAATAATAGTAAAAAAATAGTGACATGTTTAATGCTTTATATATCTTTATATATGTAGTTATATCGAGATATTTGTACTAGGGTTTTACAGGGGTAGCTTCATTTTCCTTAGTATATGGCATGGAAGTAGTTTCCCCAATAGAGATCAAAATATGATCCTTAAGAGTGTTGATAGAAGCCAAGTTAGAAGAGACAGAATGGGTAAAGACTAGATATGAACAACTAAACATGATTGAAGAAAGGCGATTAAGCTATTTGTCATGGGGCAATTATATCAAAGAAGAATGGCAAGAACTTTCAACAAGAAAGTATGCCATAGGGAGTTCCAAGCAGGTGACCTGGTTTTAAAGAAAAAAACTTCTAAATCAAGAGGACGCCTAAAGGAAATCAGCATTGAGTTATGAGGGGCCTTATATCGTTAGGCAGATAGGAGCCTTAATTTTGATAGATATGGATGGAAATGAATTGCCAAGACGAACGAATGCCATTGCAATCAAAAAGTTCTACGCCTAAAAAAAAGAAAAAAAAAGAAAAGAAGAAAAAGAAAAAGAAAAACAGTCTGTTAGGTCAAAAACTAGCGAAGGTGGCCTAAGCAAAAGTTAGGGCATTTAAATTAAGCAAAAAGTTTAAAGTCGACAAAGGCTCTCCCAGGAGATGTCACCTGAAGGGCTCACTCAGACAACATAAGAGAGATAACAAAAAAATTGGGGCAATTTTAAGTGGTGATGGAAGTGAATTTGTGTTATTGGCAAAAATTGGGGCAAATTTAAGCGGTGATCAACGAAAGATAATTCGTGTCACTAGCATTCAATGGCTGTAATATCCATCCTAGAATTAAGCCCTATCTAATGAGAATAAAGGAATCCTAATTGGGGCAATTACATTTTACTTTGTCTTCATATCATCCTTTGTACTATTTGTCTCTTTCATAGTGCCTTTACATGCTTGTGAACATTCAAATCAATGAAACACTTCTTTTTTCTTCTTCTCTCTTTTTTCTGTTATTTTTTATTTTATTTCCTTCTTTCATACTTGTGAAATAACGCATGTTTATTATAAAATACTTCGATAAAAGGGAATATAAATTCAGTATCATTGATTTAATAATTTAATGGCAATCAGCAATGCTAGGAAAAAAAGAGGGATTATATGCTTGATGAGCAAACTCAGATGTAAAGATACCCAATGTTTGAAGATCCCAAGGAATTTGAAACAAGTTGATAAGCCCTAGTTTGTGAGAGCATGCGCCTAGGTTTGATGGATCAAAATTTTCTAAGGAAGCAATTAGCATCGAGCATGCAAGTGAAAGATATTGACATGATGTTTTTAATCTATTATCATGTTTTTTTAGATTTTGTGTTACAAGAATGAACATCGCAATATCTTTTCGTGTTCAAAAGTCAATGAGCTGCAACAACTTGTGAAATTGACGCCTCTGGTTTTTACGCCAAGTTTCACTATAAAAGAACAACCAACGTATGAAAAGAAAAAAAAAAGAAAAAAGAAAAAAAAATCTTTTTGGGCCAAGATGCCCTTGCCTTTTAAAATCACTGTTTTTTTAGGCCAAGCCCACTGTCTTTTAAATTCTAGGCCAGGCCCACTGTCATTTAAATTTCGGGCCAAGCCAACTATCATTTAAAATTCAGGCCAAACCCATTATCCTTTAAATTTTGGGTCAAGCCCATTGTCTTTTAAATTTCAGGTCAAGCCCACTGTCTTTTAAATATTAGGCCAAGCACATTGTCTTTTAAATTTTGGACCAAGCCTGTAACATCCTCTCGAACCTAATGATATTAATCAGGGTTGTAGTAGCTCAATAAGTCTGGAATAAGTTACGTAATGATTTTAGAAATTACTTAGAATGAATGGAGCGTAAACCTATAACACTGAATATGAGAAACAACTCAAATAGCTTAGAATTTAGCTTAAATAGCTAAAAGATGGAAATGAATATAGAGAATCTATTTTGAAGTCGTTAAGGATTAGAATGAGCTATATAGAATTTTGGAAGATCAGATAACTTAGTTTGGCATTTTTAATGACATTGAGATAATGTTCAAAGATTAAACTAATTAGATAAATGGATCAGGAACCCGTAAGGGTATGAGTAAATATAAATAAAGGATGAAGATTAATTTGAGAGTAGAAACAGATGGACATGGACACTTGAAAGCTTCTAAATTTAACTCTTTAAGGGTTAACTTAACCCAGGGATGAATAGTGAAGCTTAGTGCTTGGTAAATGTGTAAAAATGATACTTGGAAAATAAAGGAAATTTTAGAATTTTTTTTTATATTTTCAGAGAAGGTTGGAAAACTCATAATAAGAATATGAAAATATCCTTATAGATATAAGTTTTAGGATTTATTCCTATATTTTGTTCAAACCACTTTTGTTTTATTATTTTCTATCTTCGATCAACTTTACCTTTACCATTAAATTTATTTTCCTATTCTTTCTCTCACAGCCATCTATCGCTCATCCATTCATTTTCTATCTTTCACTCATTCTCCCTATTCACTCATCTTCTTTCTTTCTCACTCGTTTGTCTCTCTAATCTCTTACTCTTTTGTCCGTTTCACTCTCTCGTTCGTTCACCTGTCTGCTCTATTTGTCCTCTCTCTCTGGTTCGCTCCCTCTATTTTCCCTCATGCTCGTTCGCTCGTCTCTTTCTCTTGCTCGTTTGCTCGTTTGTTCTTGTTGTTCTTTCTCTCGCGCGCTTGCTGGTTCGTTCTTACCATTACTTGGTTTTATTTGTTCTGATCTTTTTTTCTTTTTATTTTCTGTTACTTTGATTCCCACTCACCCTTTTTCTAGTCTATGTGGGTACGGGAACCGAGGAAATAAAGGCAGAATGAAGAACCAAGAGCAACAAAAATAAGAGAGAAAAGAGGGAGAGGAAGGGCACAGAAAGGGTTGGACAAAATCATGGAGCTGTGGAAATGAGGTAGGGGGTTCTTCGCTACTTTTTGTTCACCTTTTTTCATTGATTTTTAGTTTTAAAATCTGATTTATGGAGCTACATAGCTCACGACCAAGGCTGGACCAGAAAATGGAGTTTTTAATTTTTATATTGTGTTCCTATTTATTTTATCTTGCTTTAATCCTAAATTTGTTTCCTTAAGATTTGTGAATTTAAGCTTGTAATATTAGTTGATGATTGAGGCTCCAATGTCATGGCTAAGTTGGGTTATGAGTAGAATTTGATTTGTTCATTTAGATTCTAATTAGATTTATGTTGAAGTTGTAATGGTTTTAATGATATGTATGTTCAATTTTTACTTGTTTGAATATCACAACTGTATGCTCTATTTGAGATCATATTTTTATTTAGTTTTATGCTTAAATTGGAGCTTGATTGATGGAGAAGTTACAAGGGCATAATGATGCCTTGTTTAGACTTGTGAGTGGAAGATTTTAAATACGTAAAATCATGATTTTTAGCGTGTATGAGTTAAATTTCTGGACTTTATGTGCTGGTTGATCATAACTGGAATAAATAAAAAAGAGAGAGATTCTTGTTATTTTTATGCATTAACTCAATAATTTAAATTGGTTCTTTCTTTTGATGAGATTTTATATGAGAAATTTGTGAGATTCTTGTTGTCGTAGGGTTATGAAGGCCACGACCAACAAGGTTTAAATAATAATACTTTGATTGAATTTTTTACTTATACTTCTAATGATTTTTGAAACAACATTGAGATCTTTATACTTGTATAGATTAAATAGGCTAAATTGAGAACTAATGGAGATATGAAAATCTCCATATAGTATTTAATGTGTAATTAAATGAAATGTACTTTTGTGGAAAATTATTGTATAATTGGAGCTTGATAGGTGATAAATTACAAAGACAGACTGCTACCTTGTTTAGAATTGTATGATTTTATGGTGTTGAAAGATTCCAATTGTGTTGATTTGTTATTGAAATAATGAAACTTGTTTATTGGAACACTAGAATTGTGAGTTTTTGGTTATTGGATTTTTGGACTGTATATATATTTTGATTCCATTATTTGAGAATTGATTATAAGATTTGTATGGATCATATTGAGATTAAACAATGACTGATTGATTACCCATGATGAGAATGATAAATTTATGCATCTTATCGCATAGTTGATGATTTGATGAATAAAAATATTTGATGAATGAATTGATTTCCATGGGTATCCCTTTGTGGAACTGGGTTGAGTAAGTATCGAAAAATAGTTAAAGAGATTGAGAATCTTTCTATACCATGGTGATTGAGGTTGAGGAAGACCTCTCTCTTTACCTGAGCTTCTCTAGTCATCAAGTGGTAGAGAATGACTTTACTACTTGGGGTGATCCTAAATCCGGGATAGTGTGAAGATTTCTATGCATCTTCCCTATCCCAAATGACTACTAGTATGAGTATTTATGTGCGTCTTCTCTATTTTGGTAGTTGTGGTCCATCTTCATGTTTAGCTTGAGGATTTTTGTGCATCTTCTTTACTAGATTGAGATTGACAGGACTTAATTACCTGGAGTAGTCCTGTGTGGCTAATTGATCGTCATAAATGGGTTGAAGTGTACTAACCCGAAAGCAGGTTGCTACCAAGTGGATGAATGATATTATGAGCTCATAACTTTGAATCTAAGACGAGACTTGATTCTTAATGATTTAAGATAAGAGATTTCGTGAGATTTTCTTGATATTTCTTAAGAATGGAAAATATATGAGATTTGATGATATAATTTTCGATTTACTGATTTAAGTCTTAATGATTTTGGATATGATGGATTTAAAATTATAGATTTTTATGATGTACTTGATGATTTTCAAGATAAGAATTTTTAATGATATTTTGATGATTTGAGCCTATGAGTTTAGATAACATGAGTTGTGATTGAATGATAGGAGAATTTATTTATGATGTGATTATGAAGATTATAAATGATTTTTATAATTAAATGAACCTCTGTTTTGGGAAGAGAAAGGACCCAATTTGGCTTTAGCCACCTTCTTATGGATTACACAATAATAATTTGAAATGATTTTTCCCCGAAACAACTGGAATTATTGTGATGACAGGATTTTATAAACTATCACAAATTTTATAATTCTCACCCCCTACATATTTGATTTCCATGATCATTACAGGAGGAACCTACAATGATGAACAAGAAGAAGCAAGACGGAGCTTATGGGTGAAGAGATATTTTAGTTAGTTTGATCAGATTATGTATAATAGGTCGATATAGATATATTATGTTAGTGATGTATTATTTATATAATAATTCATTTCATATTATACTTGTAATATGCTTTCGCTAAATGCTCATATTTTCTATATTATTAAACTGTTTATTTTGAAAAATTGTGGATATTCATAAGTAATGTACCAAATTCTAATTACTGATACGTAAACCAGATACGTCATTAGTGTTAGTAATTTGGGATGTTACATTATGATATTAGAGCAGTTCATCTTGTTGAGCCGAGGTATGGACTAACTAAGCTATGTTGTGCAATTTCTTATCTCAATGCTGAAAAGTATAGATAGAATTGCATGACAACCTTGTGTATGCATGTTCATAGTCACAGTCATATTGTTACATGCATATTGAGCCTGATCAACTTAATATGTAATGTTCAACGCGTACAGGAGACTAGGGTATCATCTAGACATATGCAATGAGATAGAGTGTTTGCTAGTGTTAGCACGACAGATATGATGGAAACAATTAGCCAGATGATAGCCATCAAGTGAAAGTAAGGAGAGATAGTCGTAACCACGAGAGAACAAATGACTATCATAAACAAAGTTTCAGAAAAAATGGATAATGACCCACATCTACAACTAGAGAATGAAGCAGAGGTCGAGAGAAACCTGAGATTTTGTTATCCTTCAAGATTCAGGAAGACCAACCCTCAATCATCTCGAAGGAAGTAAGATCCTACTAAGGATGAGGAGTGGTTAAGAGAGTTAGAGAAATGAAAGGAATTCTAATAGATTCCCGTTTGATGTGTTTGAAGCAAATGTTTAGTTTAGGTGTGCCTCACGTATGGTTAGAGTGGAAAAGATATTTGAGAACATCCAATCGAAACCTCTTGGAGTTCCTCAATTCCTCCTTTGTCTGCTTCCTGATCGGAAGAACTGTGATGTTCATGGTCCATGGAGGAAGAAGAGTCTTCTGAGTATGGAGTTGTCACTCAGTGCATAGCTCCTTCAAGGGTCAATGACTAATATCTGACTAATTTTTTATTGAAGATCAATGTCAAGCTTGGTGAGTTGGATTCATTGTTGGGCGTTGAACCATCTCCTTCTCTTCCTATTGTTTCTAGGGTTTCTACCTTTACTCCAGGCATGTATGTGTCACATGGTTCACCAAGAGTGGTATTCCTTCAATTGCAATGTGGTCAGATCTAGACCATGGCCTTGAATATATATACAGAAAGATCAGAGGATGGTCAAATGATACCAAGAGGTTGCTAGAAGTAGCAGAAGTCTAGATTGTGTGGAAGATGTTTAGAGATGTTTTTATAGGTCACAACCTAGGATAGGTGACTGATAAACTAGATAAGAGGAAACAATAGCATTCTCAAAGAATGACTTAGGGTCAGATTACTATCAAAATAGAGTTCGAGAAAAAATATTCCAAAGATCGTCCTTAGAACTAGTTGTAAGCACAGAGCACCTGCAATTCTTATAGACTAGATGAACAAATTTTTTGGACCATATCTAGACAAGATGCTTAAGGTGTTTGTAGATGATATATTCATCTATTTAAAGACACTTAAAGAGTAGAAAGATCACCTCAAGGAGGTATTATAAATCACGAAAGAGAAGCAACTGCATGATGGCATGGTGCAATCATTAGAACATATAATTTTTAGAAAAGAGATATTTGTAGACTCAATTAAGAATAAACATGAGAATTTAAAAAGGCAATGTTTCTGAATAAACATAAGAGTATGAAAACAATTTCCAAGGACTGAAGGAGGGATTAACTACCATACTGGTTTTAGTGGTCTCAAATCCTCAAGGAAACATTGAGATATATTCTGATGCCTCAAGAGAAGAGGTTGGATGCATATGATGTCAGATGGACGGGTAGCTGCTTGTACCTCTAAGCGATTGAGACCGCATAAGGACAACTATCCAACTCACAGCCTAAGATTGGAAACTATGGAGTTTACCTTGAAAATTTGGAAGCACTAAGTGTATGGAGTAAAGTTTAAGGTCTTAATGACCATAAAGGTTTGAAATACTTGTTTGACCAGAAATGATTAAATGTGAAACAAAGACGATAGATGGAGTTCTTGAACGGGAATGGAAACTATATCAATGGCTAGAGAATATTCTAGAAGACGTTCTTATGAATTCTCTACCCTATAGAAGACGAGGAATTGAAACCATATTTCAATTTCAATATAAGGTTGAAAAGGAGTACACGAACTAATGCGGAGGATTCATGGAATGTCAAAGGAACACAGATGTGCAACCACGAATTGAGATTGCTGAAGATGATCTTATGGTAATTGGAACCTCTGCGCAACCACGACATATGAAGTAGATGAAACCTCACCAAGTCGAAGGATCTAGATTTTTCTTGATTAGAGACTTTGCGGGTGAGTATCCCAGGGAATGGCATCTTGGCTCATGATTCTGAGAGCTAAGACGATATTCATGATTGTCAAACTCATGTAGATTTTTCTTGGTAAGCATTCTAGTGTGAGATCTTTAGTGATGCTTCCTCAAGGGTTCCAAATATGGCAAGTTGATGACATGCTACTGTATGATTCTTGCACTGTGAAAGCAGAAAGAGAATTTCAGCTTCTAGCAGTGTTAAAGCAATGGGTGGAGTAGAAAAGTATCCTTTTCTTGGAAAGAATTCTTTACAATTGTCTACGAGAATGGAATTAGCAATTTATCACTATCTTGTCGAGGGTTATGGCTTAAGATTTCTTCAATCCTTATTAGATGAGAAGTACAAGAAATGAAATATTAATATGGTACAGTTCCTTGCCAAGTACAAACACCTCGAAGAGTTATACGGTCAAGAACCCTATATCATAATTATGACAGGAAGATGATCAATATTGTAAATCTGGTGCGGCATTTTATACATTAATAAACCCTCATGTTTAGTCATTTACGCTCTCCATATTCTTAATTGATTGAGCTTGGTCATGTTTTGTGAGTTTGGGCTCAAATTGGGTCTAATTGATTTTTTCCAGCATTAATGAGTTTTGACATTGTTTCTGCATTTCAGCCATAATTTGAGTTCTAGATATCTAATAATTATGAATTTTACCTTGTAGGAAAGCTAAGAGGAAGCTCTACAACTTTGATGAGAGTTCGAAGTCTCAATCGAATGTCCAGTGGACCTATTTGGGCCTGACAGTCAGAATACGAGTTTAGAGACCCTTTGATGTTGTTTTGTCTATAACTTGAGTTGTAGACCTCCAAATTGCTTGGGGTTTGGGCCCAATTGCTCATAATGGATCTGGCTTTGTAATTAATGGGTTTTTAATTATGCGTAGCCAAAATAGAGATTAACTTAGGGGGTTGAATTCAGAAACCAAGGCACCTTCATTTGGACATTTTTCTTCCTGCTCTCTAGAATTTTCTTCTCTCCCTTCTCTCTGATTTTCATTTTCTTCTTCCTTTTTATTTTTTCTGAGTTCTTCATTTCTCATGGAAAGGTAGAGCCTTCAAATCAATCCAAGGGATTGAACATTATTGATTGTTAATCTTAAGATTTCGTTGTTATTGTTAACATTCATCTATTAATCAAGTTTCTCTTCTTCTTCTTCTCTTTGTCAATTCTGGTTGAATGCTTAATTGGACTGAAATTTTCATATGTTAAATGCTTAATTATCATGTGCAAAGAGATGACCTCAGACATTAAACAAGGCATTGAATGTAACACCCCGAATTTTGTTTTTTTTTTCTAAAAATATATGAGTTTTATAATTTTTATGATTTTTGTGAATTTTTGTGGATTTTTTTTGAATTTTTTATTATTTTAATATTATTTCGAGCTATATGTGAGCCTAAGGTGAGCCTAGAAAAATAAAAATTTTTCGGGGCCAGAAAATTTTGGATTGTTGATTCGAGGCCGAGGGAGCTTACTAAACCCGAAACCGAAAACAACTTTCAAAATTTTCTTTTACAATGATTTTGTGCTGCTTTATTATCCATTGGATAATAGACATTGATTTTATAAGCAATAGCTATTATCCATTGGTTAATATCTACCAAAAATATATTGTTTGCACCAACAGGAAGAAAACTTCAAGGCTAAGCAAGGTAATAGTCAAGTTTGATGGTTATGACTTATTTATGGTGAGCCAATGAGATCTAGTCTCAGTTAATGGCCTTGACTCATCCTTGGTAACCAATAGAAACCAAGAAGTTAGCCACCCAACCAATAAGAAGCAAGCTTATAGGGGAAGTTAGCCACCTAATAGGAAGGAAGCTTGGAGGCTAAGCTTGGATGAACATTGACTCTCCAAGCTTCATGAAGCTCATGGCCAAGCCACTTTAGAAGGCTAAAAATCTACACTTAATTCATTTCTTCATCTTTCTATTATTCTCTCAAGTGACCAAGAAAGCTATACACCAAAATTTCTCTCTCACTTTTCTCTTCTATACCTCATGGCCAAACACCCTTGGAGCACCATCCAAGCTTTAATAATTTAAGCCAACCCCACTTCTTGAATCCTTATACTATTCTAAGACATTTTGTAGTTGTAACTAACATCTAGTTCCATCATCTTCTATCTTTTCTTCAAGCTTAAAGTTTGAAGGTTTTTGAGGTGAAGTCCTTGATCTTCATTTTTAATCTTGTTTCAAAGTTTTAACCATGATTTTGAGCCATGGTTATCTTAGTTTAAAACATTGGATGTTAATATTGTATGTTTTCTTTGTTTTTAAGTTTAACTTGGAGGAGAAAGTCTACTTCAAGAAGGACAACAAGGAGCTTAGAAGGATCATCCAAGGTAAGAGTGAGATTTTACCTCATCAACCAAGTATGGTGGTGAGGAACGAATTTGTGTTTGTGAAGTGAAGAATCCATGTGAGGGTTGTTCACTTGTTTATATAAATTTAGTGTTTTGTGTTTATTTACTTTATATGGTTTTATAGCTTTGATATTATGCATGAACTTGTTAGAATAGATTTATGATGATTAATATATGTTATATGATGTGAATCATGATAAAAAGGAAATGATTTTTTGGTCTCCAATGGACCTTTGAGGCTCACGGCCTCCTTACCCCAACATGGGTATTCCAAGTTAAAATTATTTTATGAATAATAAAGTTAGATGATTAGGAAGCAAGGATATGATTTTGGGTTCCAAAGATCTTTGAGCTCACGGCCATCATACTTATTTTGGAGTAATCTAAGCAAAAATAATTTATTAATCATTGAATTAGAGGACTAGGTGATAATAAATTTGATTAAGGATTTTCAAAGAAAATGGAAAAGGAAATGGATAAGGATTTTATAATTAAGTGCTAAGTGGATTTCAACTATGTTGAGGAAAAATAGTTTTGGAAGTTGAAAGCAAATTTTAAGGTATTTTATTTAAGTGGATTTTTATTAAAATAAATGGAAAAGATTTTATTATATTAAAATAATAACGATTTTGAGAAAAATGACATAAAATATTATTTAGATGTGTTTTATTGAGAAAAATGGAAATTTGAAGTCCAAATTATGTTTTAAATTTAGAAAGTTTCAAAATTGAATTTAGAATATCAATAAATATTTTATACAGTAAAAAATAGTAGAAAAACCTTACGTATTTCAAAAATGTGGATTTTTGAGCTGTGTGATTTAGAAAACATTTAAATATTTTTATGTGATTAAGAAAACACTGAAAAATATTTACGCAACTTGAAAATGCGATAGAAATGTTGCGCGATTATGAAAATGTGATAAAAGTGCTACGCGTTTAAGAATACAGTATGATTACTGTTAGGCCAACGTATTGGACCCGAAAATCTAAGTTGTGACTTTGGCCTATAATTGGCTTGTTTATGCATTGATCATGCATTGTGAAAGTCCAGGGGACTATGTTAAGCCAGGTGGCCTAGGAGTTGAATTACACCTTAATGTGGGTGCGATAGGCATAGTGTAGGTCACTTGTTGACCTTGGGGGCATCGCGGTGCAGGTTTTTCACAATGGGCAGTTGGTAGCCCCACTATACCATAGGTCAGACCGATGCAACGCATCGACGATTCGGATCGAGACACTATTCTTAATCACGATCTGGCGTAGACTGTCTTGTATAATGCCTGATGTGCATGTTGATGAAAATTATAACACTTGGTCTGAGGCAGCCGAGATATAGACAGATCTTCTAGATCATTCTCTCCGACTTGTGTTTAGCTCCATGGAGAGGGAAGTTTGGTTCATTATGCATGTGCATAGTCTGTCTACATCTCATTGTGATAATTTATATCTGTTAAAAATTGATTGATACTTGATGCCAAGACTATTTTTATTGTTTGTTATATCTGTATGACATTACTATCATTTATGTTTCTTTACTGCCATATTGGTATTCATGTACATGATCTCACCTCTTTATATGTTATTTATGTGTTGTATTTATGTTGGTAAAGAAGATGAGGGAGGTAAGGAAAAGCAGCATCCATTTTGTTTGTGTTAATTTCTGAGTTTTGAATGGCATCAGGACAAGAGCTTATCAGTTATGTTACGGTGCACTTTCACGGAGGTACAAATGCATGGCGCATTAGCTTGGACACGGAGCGTGCGGTATACCAGGGAAAGGTTTCTGTGTTTGTTTGTAGGACCCGACATGGGATTGCTACTTTTACTTTTAGCGCCAACATACGAGTAGAATTTCATATACCTATTAGAGAGATCTGGGCTGATTTCCACTATACCCTGAGGGAGGACTCTGTGGTATCTTCTACCCAGACTCCAGTGTGTATGGACATATCCTGACTAGGGACTTTGTCTGAGGAGGAGGAGGAGGATCCATCTGAGGGTCTTACTCCATAGGTATGGTAGACTTGGGCTAGTCTATAGTTGTTGTAGTAGTTATATATATTCCTTTTGAGAACTTCAGCTGTATGTATTAAAGTTTGTCACTAACTTGTATTATGTACATAAGGGATATTATTAAGTGATACTGTTTGGTATTTTGATATTCTGATAAGTTTATATTATTAGTTGAAAAGAAATTTTGCAACTTATATTATTATATTAAAAACAAATGATTTATAACTTGGGTATGGTTTAATAATAATTAGTCAGAAATGTGATACCTTACGGTGGGTGTTACATTAGTTGGTATCAGAGCTTAAGTTAGAGTCTTTTGGGTTTGTGGTTAGGTTTGTTTTGTTTGTGTTGTGTGATTCTTTATGTTTGGTTTTCGAAAGGAAACAATATTGTTTGAGATGATTGTACTTGACTTTCATTTTGTATTATTTAATTTGATTTTGGATAAAAGCGATCGCTGGCGGTAGAAGTGGACGTATGAATGTTGGACATGACAATGAAAGTATGGCTGCAACTACAGAAGCTATGCAAAGGATGACAGACATCATCGTACATCAAAACCAAAGAGCTGTTCAGTAACAAGAAGCGACCGTGGAAAATAAGAATTTGTTAGAGTTTCGCCGTAATAATCCACGACAATTCAGAGGAGAATTTGATTCGGAGAAGGCAAATCTTTAGATCAAAGAATTGGAGAAGATATTCCGAGGAATGGGCTGTACCGATGAGAGGAAAGTAACTTACACTACCTTTATACTTGTCGGGGACAACGAAGATTGGTGGGCCAGATCACAAAGACTGTTGGAAGCAGAAGGAAGAATGATTACTTGGGAAGTTTTGAAGAAGAAGTTCCTGGAAAAGTACTTTCCAGCCAGTACCAGCCATGCTAAGGAAATGGAATTTCCTAGCTTGAGACAAGGTGGACTGTCGATTAGTGAGTACGTTGCAAGGTTTGAGAGTTTGTCAAAATTCTCGAGGTGCTTTCAGTTACAGGCAGACGAGGAGTGGAAGTGCCAGAAGTTTGAGGAAGGTCTAAGGCACGATCTGAAGAGAGTAGTGTTACCCCTAGGAATAGAGCAATTCGCAGCCTTGTTAGACAAGTGTCGTCAGATTAACATCGAGACACAAGAAACCGAAACTTTGGACCCGCACGGTTCCAAAGAGGAAAGGGTGGTGGCAGTAACTGTTATCAATAAAAATCATATTCTATACCACTGGGGAGTCAGTCTCAGCAACAATCTTATAGAGGAGATTCTGGTAACAGTAAGTTTGGTTAGGCTGGGACATCTTCATCAAAGTGCTTCAGGTGTGGGAAGGACCACTTGACAAAGGATTGTACAAGCAAGGGAATTATATGTTTCAAATACGGGAAGCCAGGACACATTTCAAAGGATTGCAATCAACCTAAGACTGAACCCTTTATGGGCAACATACGTGCTGCAAGACCCCAGGCGAGAGGAAGACTGTATACAATGAGTGGAGAGGAAGCCTCTAAATCTAAGGATCTGATTATGGAAGAATGTGCTATTAAAGGTAATCCTTTAACTACGTCATATGATTCGGGAGCGACTCATTCTTTCATTGCCTGCGACTGTGTGAATCATTTAGGATTATCTGTGTCTACATTGCCTTTTGACTTGATTGTTTCTACTCCTATAACACTCTCCTTAGGATGTCACATTTACGATAAATATAATAAACCTTTACCCAAGTTATAAATCATTTCTTAATATATAATAATATAAGTTGTGAATTTTTTTTTTGTACATTGTATCATTAAATAAAATAAATAGAACATGAAATAAAACAAACTATTATACACTCACCATAATTATACATATGATTTTGTCTTTAAAAATACAAATATTTACATACAACAAAGTATTTAAGAAAGCAGTAAACTGTTTGAGTTATACAGAACATAAACTAGCACAAGTGCACATCTAGAAATTCTGATCCTCTGAAGGATCCTCCTCTGATGGATCATCGGACGACAGAAATCCTGGATGTCTTGTAGCTCTATGGACCGGAGTACGGGCTGTCGACACACTACTAATCTCACTTGGGGCATGGAAACGTCCACCCCAGTAACACCTAATAGATAAGAGCAACTCTAGGTGTACATATACAGTAGTAGAGAACATCGGAACACCCTCATATTCTCTACTAAGAGACAAGATCACTCATCCCACATAAGCAATAGACTCTCTATCCACTTGTAGTCGCTAGGCTTCAAAGCCTCCATGAAACTCCAATTTCACGAACCCTAGAAAATCCGGCATAGCCATAACAACCAAATCAATCCAAATGATATGGATGATCCAGAGGCTCGCCCTCCTCGTATTGCTCACTCGGATGTTGCTCCTCCTCGTATTAACAATCCAGAGGCTACTCCTCTTCTTCTTCTTCCTCAAAGTCTTTACAAAACCTAAATAATAATACAGAAAATGTATACAAAGAGGTGAGACAATCTACATTACTACCAGCATGGAAGTGCAAAAAATAACAGTACATATAGATATAATAATTCATATTATCACATCATACATAATATCTCAGATCAAATATAAATAATCACATTATGATGCAGACCATATATGCAACTGTACACAAACCCATTCCTACTCCATGGAGCTAAACACAAACATCAGATAGAATGATCCGAAAGACCTACCGTAGCTCCAGCTGCCCCAGCCAAATATTACACAGTCAAATGTTGTATAAATAGTACACAGTCAAAATGTCGTGTACAACACACATTGTACCGGACAGTCTCCACTAGATCGTGATTAAGAATAGTGCTTTGTCGAGATCGCTAGTGTGTTGCCGTTACCACGGCCCAGATGAGCTACCAACTGTCCACATGTGGAATCCTTCGCACACTAATGCCTCCAAGTTCACTCAATGAACCACACTACACCTATCGCACTCGCACTCAGGTGTAATTCATCTCGTCAGCCAATTGTCAATTTCAACCAAATTGACACGTTTCTCGATACATATGCATGACCCAAAATACACAAATAACAACGTTATCATTATTTCTCATAATAGTACGCCACCACTTAGCAGTATCATTTTTTAACGTATCCAGGTTCACCACTTTAACCTGATAGTAACCTACAGTTACTCTCAGTCACGTAAATATTTTATCGCATTTTCACAATCGCGTCACCTTTTTCCAACATTTTGAAATCGTGTAAATATTTTTCGATGATTTTGAAAGTACGTAGTGTTTTTAAATCATTTTCTCAATAGCGTAATATTTTTAAATTATTTTCTCAATTACGTAACATTTTTAAATCGTTTTCTCAATCGCGTAGTTTAAAAATCATTATTTTAAATACGCGTAAGGTATTTCTAATATTTTTCAACTACATAAAATATTTCTTTACGTTCTAAATTACAGTTTAAAATTTTCTCCATTATATATTTATTTCTAGCTTTATTTACAACATTTCCTTTTTAAAAATCCTTTACTTAGCATTTTCTATTGTTTGCTTTAAAATTTACCTTTCTTAGTCATAACCATTATCTATATCTCGAAACATGCTAACGTGCTTCAAAACCTAAAGGGTGAGCTATACGTTAGTACTTTTCAAGTGTTCATTTTATTTCTCATCTATACTTAACTTCTCTAATTAAGTTTCTAAAATAATTTCATTTATTTATTCTCTAAAATCCATTGAAATTTAGTTCTCTTTAATTTAATTACATAGTCCACACTTAGAAAATGATTTTGGATAAAAGGTATTTTAAATGACATATTGGCCAAAATTCAGTATGTCTTCTATAAATCATCTTTAAATTATTTTCTACTATCTAAGTCCCTGTCAAAATCATTAATCCAATTAAATTAATTAATCCATGCTTTAGAAAATAGTTGAGAACATTTTGATTCTGTTTGTGGTGGTGAAGCCGTGAGCTTCATGTGTTCTTTGGAACACTCATGCAAATCCTCAACATGCTATTCACATCCTACAATAACTATCATGCGTCCATAAACACATACCAAAATATATTAAAGCTATAGACATGCTTGCAAACAAAACCAATCACAAATAGGAAAAAATTTAAACAATCAAGTGAATGAATCCTTATGGATTCTTCACCATGAACACATCCATCTTCTCACCACTAATACATGGTTAATGAGATTAAATCTCCCTTTTACCTCTAAGGAAGGCAAAGTCCTCTTAGACTTCCTCCTAGTGATTTCGTATGGCACCAAAGAAACCCTAACAAACTTAGACAATTTAAAAAGTCATAACTATGGTTGAAAAAGAAAAACCATGGATCAATCATGGCTTAGAACTTCAAGAATCAAGTTAGAAACAAGAAACAAGGATTTTTACCTTGTAGGGAAGAAACTTCAAAGTTGTTTTCCAAGCTTCAAATGGATGATTTTGAAGAAAGTCACAACTTGAAAGATGTTTAGAATGATGTTTAGGTTTGAGAAGTGGTGTTGGATGAAATTTTAGAAGAGTGGAGGTACGGTTTGGAGATGGTGGCTGTGAGCTTCACAAGAGAAAAAGGAGAGAATTTTTGGTGAACTTGCTTTAGAGAATGGATGAAGATGAAAGAAAACTAGCTAAGTGTCATCCTTACTCCTCCTAAACCCCTTATGGTCGTGGAGCTCCAAAGGAGATGGCCACTTCAGTTGACCACTCAAGACCTCCTAATGGCCTTAGATGAGATCAATAGTTGATCTTGAAAGCTTTGTCTCCAAGTTTGTTTCCTATTGGCTTAGAGAATCAAGTCATCAAGCCTCTTGATACTTCTTGAAGGTGCTTGGCCGAATTGCTCAAAGGGAGAGCAAACCAAGTCTTGATTCATTAAGTTTCCTAGTTAGGTTTAGGTAAATCTAGTTATGTTTCTTAGTAACTTAGTTAGCTATCTAGTTACCTTGGATGACTCCTCCATTTCTTAAACATGCTAGAACCTTCTCTAACCAAGGCTCTAATGAGTAGCTAACTAGGTTTGTTCCATTTAGTTACTATTTAAGCACTTTGGATTAACTTAGTTAGGCATAAGCTAACTTAGTTAGGTTTTCTGGTTACTAACTAACTAGTCCAACCATTAATGTTGACTCCTTCCTATTGGCTTAGAAAATTCAAGCCAATATCGTTGACCAATTCCTATTAGTTCACCAAATTGTAAGTCACAAAGACTTTTTTAGTTCCTATTGTCCACTAGACAAAAGCTACTGTCTTAAAGTCAGTAGGTATTGTCTACCGGATAATAAATAATATTAAAATATAAAATATTTTTATTTTACAGATAAATTCTAAAAAAATAAAAGATTGATACATGTATCACTCGGAATTGGGTTTAGTAAGATCCCTCAGCTCTAAATAATCAGATAAAGATTTTCCCCGACCCGAAAATTATTATTTTCTTGACTTGGAGTAAATCACACACAACAATCAAATATAGTCACGAAACAGTCAAAATAATTTTACAACACACAGAAATAATAAAATAGTACATTTTAAATAATATCATAATTTAGCAAAATTTGGGGTATTACAACTCTCCCCCACTAATAGAGAAGACACAAGCAATTTCAACCAATCCACATAATCATATGCAATAAATGAATGAGTTGCACCTGAATCATATAGTACAATCAAAAGATTACCTTCTATGACACCTTCTCCCTGAATAAGATCTTCAGACTGGGAAGCTTCAGCTCTGCTCATCGTGTATACTTACCCTCCTGATTGCGGCTGAGTAGCATGAATATTACTCATAGTTGCCTTCCTTTCTGGCTGGTTGCATTCCCTAGAAACATGTCTAGGTCTTCCACATTTGAAACAGATCGTTCCCTTGATTGAACAATCTTTGGATATGTGGCCACTCTTTCCACATTTAAAGCATCTAGGCATAAACGCCACGTTTGGACAGCTTTGTTACCATTAGAACTTCCCCCAAAAGATGGACGTTGGGGTTGATTTCCGGGTGGTCTCGAATACAATTTGCGCTGAAACTGGTTGTTATTATCGTTGCCTCCTCTTTGGAACCTGGTTGGTCCAAAGTTATGATTTTTTGGGTCTCATGACGGCTCCAACTCCTCGAGTTGTCAACATACATCCATTAAAGCAGGAAATTGATTCATCCTCATAGGTTACACTCCTCTTTTCAACTCTACCCTCAGTCCCTCTTCAAACTTGTGGCATTTCTACTCCTCATCAGGTTGGATTTGGAAATACCTTGAGAACTGTGACAAGCTCTCAAATTTGGTAGTATACTCACCAATGGTCATATTGCCTTGTCGTAAACCAAGAAATTCCATTTCCTTGGCATATCGGGCACTACCAGGAAAGTACTTCTCCAGAAATACTTCGCAGAATACCTCCCAGGTAATTTCAGTTCCCTTAGCTTGTAGTAATCGCCAAGTTCCTCTCCACCAGTTCTCACCGTCCCCTCTCAACATAAATGTAGCATACGTCACTTTTCGACCATCTACGCACCCCATTCCTTCAAAGATCTTTTCTAGGTCTTGGATCTAAAGACTCGCCTTCTCCGGATCAAATTCGCCCCTAAACTGTGGCGGGTTATTACGTCTAAACTTAGACAAGTTCAGTGCTTTAGCAGTCGCCGCTTGTTGATGAGCTGCTCGTTGATTCTATTGCGTAATCACTTCCGCTATACGTTGCATAACCTCAGCAGTTGCAGTCACTGGATCAACATTACGTTCCACGTTTGCACGCGTTCTTCTACCACCAGACATCTTTTTCTTCAATCAATTCAAACAAGAGAAAACAAAGTCAGATGTACCCTTTTGGAAACAAATCACAAAGAATCACACAACACAAGCAAAAATAGACCCAACCACAACCCCAAAAGACTCTAACTTGGGCTCTGATACTAACTAATATAACACCCTTCTTAGGATGTCTCATTTACGACAAATATCATAAACCTTTACCCAAGTTATAAATCATTTCTTAATATATAATAATATAAGTTGTGAAAATTTTCTTTTTGTACATTGTATCATTAAATAAAATAAACAAAACATGAAATAAAACAAACTATTATACACTCACCATAATTATACATATGATTTTGACTTTAAAAATACAAATATTTACATATAACAAAGTATTTAAGAAAGCAGTAAACTGTTTGAGTTATACAGAACATAAACTAGCCCAAGTGCACATCTAGAAATTTTGATCCTCCGAAAGATCCTCCTCTGATGGATCATCAGACGACAGAAATCCCGGATGTCTTGGAGCTCTACAGACCGGAGTCCGGGCTACCGACACACTACTAAGCTCATTTGGGCAGGGAAACGTCCACCCCAGTAACGCCTAATACATAAGGGCAACTTTAGGTGCATATATACAGTAGTAGAGAACATCAGAACACCCTCATATTCTCTACTAAGGGACAGGGTCACTCGTCCCACATAAGCAACAGACTCTCTATCCACTTGCAGTCGCCAGGCTTCAGAGCCTCCATGAAACTCCAATTTCACGAACCCCAGAAAATCTGGCACAACCATAACAACCAAATCAATCCAAATGATATGGATGATCTAGAGGCTCACCCTCCTCGCACTGCTCACTCGGATGTTGCTCCTCCTCGTACTGACAATCCAGAGGCTGCTCATCTTTTTCTTCCTCAAAGTCTTTACAGAACATAAATAATAATATAGAAAATCTATACAAAGAGGTGAGACAATCTACATCACCACCAGCATTATAGTATAGAAAATGACAGTACATACAGATATAACAATTGATACAAATTTCATATTATCACATCATACATAATATCTCTGATCAAATATAAATAATCACATTATGATGCAGACGACATATGCAACTGTACACATACTCATTCCTATTCTATGGAGCTAAACACAAATATCTGAGAGAATGATCCGGAAGACCTGCTCGTAGCTCTAGCTGCCCCAGCCAAATATTACACAGCCAAACGTCGTGTAAATAGTACACAGTTAAAATGTCGTGTACAACAGACATTGTACTGGACAGTCTCCACTAGATCATGATTAAGAATAGTGCTTGTCGAGATCGTTAGTGTGTTACCCATTACCACGGCCCAGAGGAGCTACCAACTGTCCATATGTGGAATCCTCCGCACACTAACACCTCCAAGTTCACTCAATGAACCACACTACGCCTATCGCACACGCACTCCGGTGTAATTCATCTTGTCAGCCAATTGCCAATTTTAACTAAATTGACACATTTCTCGATACATATGCATGAACCAAAATACACAAATAACAATGTTATCATTATTTCTCATAATAGTATGCCACCACTTGGCAGTACCATTTTTTAATGTATCCGGGTTCACCACTTTAACCCAACAGTAAACTATAGTTACTCTCAGTCTCGTAAATATTTTATCGCATTTTCACAATCGCGTCACCTTTTTCCAACATTTTGAAATCGTGTAAATATTTTTCGATGATTTTGAAAGCGCGTAGTGTTTTTAAATCATTTTCTCATTCGCATAACATTTTTAAATCGTTTTCTCAATCGCATAACATTTTTAAATCGTTTTCTTAATCGCGTAGTTTAAAAATCATTATTTTAAAGACGCGTAAGGCATTTCTAATATTTTTCAAATGCGTAAAATATTTCTTTACATTCTAAATTAGATTTTGAAATTTTCTCCATTATATATTTATTTCTGGCTTTATTTGCAACATTTCCTTTTTAAAAATCCTTTATTTAGTATTTTCTATTGTTTGCTTTAAAATCTACCTTTCTTAGTCATAACCATTATTGATATCTCGAAACTTGCTAACACGCTTCAAAACCAAAAGGGTGAAGTATACGTTAGTACTTTTCAAGTGTTCATTTTATTTCTCATCTATACTTAATTTCTCTAATTAAGTTTCTAAAATAATTTTATTTATTTTATTCTCTAAAATCCATTGAAATTTAGTTCTCTTTAATTTAATTACATAGTCCACACTTAGAAAATGATTTTGGATAAAAGGTATCTCAAATGGCATGTTAGCTGAAATTCACTATGTCTTCTATAAATCATCTTTAAATTATTTTCTACTATCTAAGTCCTTGTAAAAATCATTAATCCAATTAAATTAATTAATCCATGCTTTAGAAAATAGTTGAGAACATTTTGGTTCTCTTTGTGGTGGTGAAGCCGTGAGCTTCATGTGTTCTTTGGAACACTCATGCAAATCCTCAATATGTTATTCACATTCTACAATAACTATCATGCATCCATAAACACATACCAAAATATATTAAAGCTACAGACATGCTTGCAAACAAAACCAATCACAAATAGGAAAAACTTTAAACAATTAAGTGAATGAATCCTTATGGATTCTTCACTGCAAACACATCAATCTTCTCACCACCAATACATGGTTGATGAGATTAAATCTCCCTCTTACCTCTAAGGAAGATAGACTCCTCTTAGACTTCCTCCTAGTGATTTTGTATGGCTCCAAAAAAACCCTAACAAACTTAATTAATTTAAAAAGTCATAAACTATGGTTAGAAAAGAAAAACCGTGGATCAATCATGGCTTAGAACTTCAAGAATCAAGTTAGAAACTAAAAACAAGGATTTTTAACTTGTAGGGAAGAAACTTCAAAGTTGTTTTCCAAGCTTCAAATGGATAATTTTGAAGAAAGTCACAGCTTGAAAGATGTTTAGAATGATGTTTAGGTTTGGGAAGTGGTGTTGGATGAAATTTTAGAAGAGTGGAGGTATGGTTTGGAGATGGTGGCTGTGAGCTTTACAAGAGAGAAAGGAGAGAATTTTTGGTGAACTTGCTTTAGAGAATGGATGAAGATGAAAGAAAACTAGCTAAATGTCATCCTTACTCCTCCTAAACCCCTTATGGCCGTGGAGCTCCAAAGGAGGTGGCCACTTCAGTTGACCACTCAAGACCTCCTAATGGCCTTAGATGAGATCAATGGTTGGTCTTCAAAACTTTGTCTCCATGTTTGTTTCCTATTGGCTTAGAGAATCAAGTCATCAAGCTTCTTGATGCTTCTTGAAGGTGCTTGGCCGAATTGCTCAAAAGGAGAGCAAACCAAGTCTTGATTCATTTGGTTTCCTAGTTAGGTTTAGGTAAATCTAGTTAGGTTTCTTAGTTACTTAGTTAGCTATCTAGTTACCTAGGATGACTCCTCCATTTCTTGAACATGCTAGAACCTTCTCTAACCAAGGCTCTAATGAGTAGCTAACTAGGTTTGTTCTATTTAGTTACTACTTAAGCACTTTGGATTAATTTAGTTAGGCATAAGCTAACTTAGTTAGGTTTTCTAGTTACTAACTAACTAGTTCAACCATTAATGTTGACTCCTTCCTATTGGCTTAGAAAATTCAAGCCAATATCGTTGACCAATTCCTATTGGTTCACTGAATTATAAGTCACAAAGACTTTTCTGGTTCCTATTGTCCACTGAACAAAAGCTACTGCCTTAAAGTCTGTAAGTATTATCCACCGGATAATAAAATAATATTAAAATATAAAATATTTTTATTTTACAGATAAATTCTAAAAAAATAAAAGATTGATACATGTATCACTCGGAATTGGATTTAGTAAGATCCCCCAACTCCAAATAATCAGATAAAGATTTTCCCCGACCTGAAAATTATTATTTTCTTGACTCAGAGAAAATCACACACAACAATCAATTACAGTTACGAAATAGTCAAAATAATTTTACAGCACACAGAAATCATAAAATAATACATTTTAAATAATATCGTAATTTAGCAAAATTTGGGGTATTACAACTCCCACTGATAAGCCTGTAGTTACTACAAAAGTTTGCTTAAATTGCCCTACTTGTGTTAAAAATTGAATCTTTTCTATTGATTTGATTTGTTTACCACTTACAAAGTTAAATGTAAGTTTAGGAATGTATTGGTTGTCTTTTAACCATATCCTATTAGATTGTTCCAATAAGACTTTAGTTTTTAACTTCTCGCTTATGCATAGACTATCGACAGTTGAATAAAATTATGATCAAGAATAAGTATCCTCTTTTGAGGATAGATGATTTGATGGATCAACTGCGAGGAACCATTGTATTCTCCAAAATTGACTTACGTTCTGGTTATCACCAAATTCGAGTAAAAATAGAAGATATTCCCAACACAGCTTTGCAGATGCAATATAGGCATTACGAGTATCAAGTGATGTTGTTCAGAGTAACGAATGCTCCTGCAATATTCATGGATTTCATGAATAGGATCTTTCATTCTTGTCTTGAGAAATTTGTCATTGTCCTTATTGACGACATTCTGATATATTCTCGAAGCCCGGAGGAACATATGGAACATCTCAGAGTGGTTCTCCAGATTTTGAAGGAGAATAAGTTATATGCTAAGCTATCCAAATGTGAGTTCTGGTTGAGCGAAGTTCAATTTTTGGGCCATGTAATTTTGAAGGAAGGAATTGAAGTGGATGTGTCAAAAGTTGAGACAGTTCTTCAATGGGAAAGGTCGAAGATTATATCGGAGATCCGTAGTTTCATCGGATTAGCCGGTTACTATTGAAGGTTTATTGAGGGGTTTTCTAAGATAGCAGGACCTTTCACCCAATTTACGCGAAAGAATCAACATTTTGCATGGACTAATGCATACGAAGAAAGTTTTCAATAGTTGAAAAGACGATTGACTACTTTCCCAGTGCTGATTCTACTTGATCCCAATGAACCTTTTGAGGTGTATTGCGATGCTTCGTATCAGGGTTTAGGTTATGTGCTTATGCAGAACCGAAAGGTTGTGGCATATGCTTCGAGGCAATTAAAGGTGCACGAGAGGAATTACCTTATTCATGATTTAGAATTGGCAGCTGGTGTGTTTGCGTTGAAGGTCTGGAGATTTTTTCTTTATAGGGCAACGTTCAATGTCTACTGCAATCACAAGAGCCTGCAGTATCTGTTTGACCAGAATGAGTTGAATATGAGGCAGAGGCGATGGTTAGAGTTTTTGAAGGATTATGACTTTCAACTACAGTATTATCCCAAAAAGGCGAATGTCGTAGCAGATGCTTTGAGTAGAAAAATGCTTAGTGTTTCTGCTATGATGGTCAAGGAGAGTGAATTGATAGAACAATTCAGGGATATGAGGTTGTCTATCGAATTGATGCCTAGGATAGTTTGTTTGAATATGGTCACCATTTCTAATGGTTTAATGGAGGAAGTCCAAGAAAAGAGGAGAAGTGATCAGTATTTACAGAATGAAAGGGAGCTGGTAAAGCAAGGTATTAAGTCGACATTTAAGGAAGGACTTGATGGGATCCTAAGATTAGGAGATCGGATTTGTATACTCAGTGATCCAGAACTCAGGAGATTGATTCTCGATAAAGCCCATAGGAGCAAGTTGAGTATGCATCCCGGAACAACCAAAATGTATCAAGATTTGAAGTGGTTGTATTGGTGGTAAGCGATGAAGAGAGACGTTGCTAAATATGTATCATCTTGTTTAGTTTATCAGAAGGCTAAGGTTGAACATCAACGACCTTCTGGAATGTTGTAACCTTTGGCTATTCCTGAATGGAAATAGGATGACATCGCGATGGATTTTGTTGTGGGACTGCCAAAGACTAGGAGAGGTTATGATTCTATCTGGGTAATTGTTTATCAGCTTACGAAGTCAACGCACTTCTTGCCAATTAACATAAGGTACTCAATGGAAAGGTTGACCCAGGTGTACATCTGTTAAATCGTTAAACTTCATGGTGTACCCTCTAGTATTATTTCAGATCGAGACTCGAGATTCACATTAAGGTTTTGGAAAATTTACAAGAAGCGATGTGAACAAAACTTCGTCTAAGTTTTGTTTATCATCCACAAACAGATAGCCAGTCAGAAAGAACAATTCAGTCATTGGAGGATTTGTTGATGGCATGTGTTTTGGAACAAACTGGAAGTTGGGATGAATTCTTACCTCTGATAGAATTCACCTACAACAACAGTTTTCATTCAAGGATAGGGAAAGCACCCTATGAGGCGTTATATGGATGACGATGCAGAACACCATTGTGTTAGTACCAAGATGGAGAAAGTATCACATTAGGGCCGAAGCTTGTACACCAAACAACGGAGAAAATAAAGATGATTCAAGAAAAGATGAGGATAACTCAGACTCGGCAAAAGAGCTATGCTGACAAGAGAAGAAGACCGCTTGAGTTTGAGGAGGGTGAGTAAGTGTTTTTAAGAGTTACACCCACGACTAGAGTCGGACGGGTGATTAAGTCTAGAAAACTCACTCCTAAATTTATTGGACCTTATCAAATTCTTCGTCGGATAGGTCCGGTAGCTTACCAAATAGCATTACCACATTTTCTTTCAAATCTTCACAATGTTTTTCATGTATCGTAATTGTGAAAGTACATTCCTGATCCCACTCATGTCATAGAACTGGATGGAGTACAATTAAAAGAAAATTTAACCTATGAAACACTTCCTACCAAGATCGAGGATCGGAGGGTAAAGCAACTTAGAGGCAAAGAAATTTCATTAGTTAAAGTAATTTGGAATAACGTCAGTGGAGATGCAACATGGGAGCTGGAAGATAAGATGAAAGAATAGTATACGTATTTGTTTTAGGTATGATAAATTTTGAGGACGAAATTCTTTTTAGAGGGTGAGAGTTTTAACACCCAGAATTTCATTTTTTTCTGAATATATATGAGTTTTAAATGTTTATGACTTTTGTGAATTTTTGTGGATTTTTTTGAATTTTTGATTATTTTAATATTATTTCGGGCTATATGCAGGCCTGGGGTGGGCCCAGAAAAATAAAAAATTTTCGGGGCCAGCAAATTTTGAATTGTTGATTTGGGGCTAGGAAAGCTTACTAAACCCGAAACTAGAAACAACTTTCAAAATTTTCTTTTACAGTGCTTTTGTGCTGCTTTATTATCCATTAGACAATAGACACTGATTTTATAAGTAGTAGCTATTATCCATTGGTTAATATCTACCAAAAATATCTTGTTTGCACCAATAGGAAGAAAACTTCAAGGCTAAGCAAGGTAGTAGTCAAGTTTGATGGTTATGACACCTTTATGGTGAGCCAACGAGATCTAGTTCACTTAGTGGCCTTGACTCATCCTTGGTAACCAATAAAAACCAAGAAGCTAGCCACCCAACCAATGAGAAGCAAGCCTGTAGGAGAGGTTAGCCATCTAACCAATAGGAAGGAAGCTTGGATGAACATTGACTCTCCAAGCTTCATGAAGCTCACAGCCAAGCCACTTTAGAAGGCTAAAAATCTACATTTAATTCATTTCTTCATTTTCTATTATTCTCTCAAGTGACCAAGAAATCTATACACCAAAATTTCTCTCTCACTTGTCTCTTCTATGCCTCACGGCCAAACACCCTTGGAGCACCATCCAAGCTTCAATAATTTAAGTCAATCTTGAATCCTTATACTATTCTAAGACACTTTGTAGTTGTAACTAACATCTAGTTCCATCATCTTCTATCTTTTCTTCAAGCTTAAAGTTTGAAGGTTTTTGAGGTGAATTCCTTGATCTTCATTTTTAATCTTGTTTCAAAGTTCTAACCATGATTTTGAGCCATGGTTATCTTAGTTTAAAACCTTAGATGTTAATATTGTATGTTTTCTTTATTTTTAAGTTCAACTTAGTGGAGAAAGTCCACTTCAAGAAGGACAACAAGGAGCTTAGAAGGATCATCCAAGGTAAGAGGGAAATTTTACCTTATCAACCAAGTATAGTGGTGAGGAACGAATTTGTGTTTGTGAAATGAAGAATCCACGTGAGGGTTATTCACTTGTTTGTATAAATTTAGTGCTTTGTGTTTATTTACTTTATATGATTTTATAACTTTGATATTATGCATGAACTTGTTAGAATAGATTTATGATGATTGAGGTATGTTATATGATATGAATCATGATAAAAAGGAAAAGATTTTTTGGTCTCCAATGGACCTTTGAGGCTCACGGCCTCCAAACCCCAACATGGGTATTCCAAGTTAAAATTATTTTATGAATAATGAAGTTAGTTGATTAGGAAGCAAGGAAATGATTTTTGGTTCCAAAGATCTTTGAGGCTTACGGCCATCATACTTATTTTGGAGTAATCCAAGCAAAAATATTTTATTAATCATGGAATTAGAGGATTAGGTGATAATAAATTTGATTAAGGATTTTCAAAGAAAACGGAAAAGGAAATGGACAAGGATTTTATAATTAAGTGCTAAGTGGATTTCGGCCATGTTGAGGAAAAATAGTTTTGTAAGTTGAAAGAAAATTTTAAGGTATTTTATTTAACTGGATTTTTATGAAAATAAAAAGAAAAGATTTTATCAAATTAAAATAATAACAATTTTGAGAAAAATGACAAAAAGTATTATTTAGATGAGTTTTATTGAGAAAATGGAAATTTGAAGTCCAAATTATGCTTTAAATTTAGAAAGTTTCCAAATTGAATTTACAACGTCAAGAAATATTTTATTTAGTGAAAAACAGTAGAAAAACCTTACGCATTTCAAAAAATTGGATTTTTGAGCTACGCGATTTAGAAAATGTTTAAATATTTTTATGTGATTGAGAAAATACTGAAAAATATTTATGCAACTTGAAAATGTGATAGAAATATTGCGAGATGGTCAAAATGTGATAAAAGTTCTACGTGATTGAGAATACAGTAAGATTACTGTCGGGCCAACGTATTGGACCCGAAAATATAAGTTATGACTTTGGCCTATAATTGGCTTGTTTATGCATTGATCATGCGTTATGAAAGTTCGGTGGACGATGTTAAGGTCCGTGGCCTAGGAGTTGAATTATACCTTAGTGCGGATGCAATAGGCATAATGTAGGTCACTTGTTGACCTTGGGCCATCGAGGTGCGAGTTTTTCACAATGAGTAGTTAGTAGCCTCTCTGTATCGTGGATTAAATCGATGCAACGCACCGACTGTAACGCCCCTTTTTCTCAATACTTGCGAAGAAGGAACGTCACACCATAATAAAGTGAAACATGAAGCGAAATAAATTAAACTGCGAAAAATAGTAATTGTTTTTAAATTCATACTCCCGGTTCATTTTACGGTTATTTGAGATCCTTTATAATTGTCACTATTTTTTTTTGTGTTTAATTTAAATCATATTATTATCAAGTAGAGTCAAAAGAATTAATTTAAGAATCCATTACATATAGAGATAACAATTTGAATAGTCGCAATAAAAACCGATGTAAGTTAAACCATACACAATATATATATATTCATATCTATATGCACAAGCCTGTTTAATTACATTTCAACATATACAAAAAGCAAAAGCTTTACCTACCCAAGGTAGTTACAAATTTACATCCATCAATCTAACAAAATATCAGGCTCCCCCAAAAAGATAACGGATAGCCATCAGTAACCACTGACAAAATTAGTCCCTAAGACTGACGAGAAGGGACTGTAGAAGGGTCCTCCTCAGGGTCCTCTTCGTCCGATGAAACATCCATCGGAACGACAGAGCAACGGGCTGGAGCCCGAGCAGTAGAAAGAAAAGAGTCATCACGTGGGGTGTAATACATGTCAGCCCACATATCCCTAACGGGCATATACAACTCTAGCCAAACAAAAGCATGAAAATCAAGAATAGAGGCATCATAACGACCCCATGCCAAGGACACCGTCAGCTCTCCATAGTACACGCAACGATCAGTTTGCACATTTATGTGCTAGCAGTCAGGACCTCTGTGAAAAGTGATCCATGTGTAGCCCAAAAATCCACGAGGGCGAGACGTCATCCTTAGCAAGCTTCAATCTCGGTCTGGCCAAAAGCCTGGAAACTCAGGAGCTTCCTCTTCCTCACACGTGTCTTCTCAAGAGTAAACATACTGACAGAAATACAGGAAATACAGAAAGAGGTGAGACACCCAACTTTCATTACCAAAATGGCAATAAGAAAACAAACGGCGCTAGACGCCCACATATAACACAATTTATACATTTAATTACAGCAATATTAAAATTAACAGTAAAAGCAGAGCAACAATAATTAATTGTAAAAATTGCAATGACAGGCAAACAACAGTAATATTCTTGATAGTCAACAGTTTAGATAATCAGACAATTATTGTAGTAATAGGGACAGTTACGTTCACAATTATAAATGTTCATGCTCAATGAATTATGAGACTGACAGTTCACAATGCCCAAGGTACCAAAAATCCTACTCCATGGAGCTAGACATTAACATTTTCGGAGTGAATGATCAAGGAGTAATGCCAGTATATCGTTAGCCTTAAAAATAGAGTGTGCTTCATCTCATAAAAATGTTTGCACAAATGGCTTATACATGACACCTTAACAGTTGATTGGGATATAGGACAGTATCTCATTCTGAATCGTTGGTGTGTCATATCGGTCTATCCCACAGCCCCAGTGGAGTTATCACTGTCTATTGTGAGACACCCTCACCCCGATGCCCCCAGGGCCAACCACTATGACCCTACGCTTAGTCTACTCGCATCCGCACATAGGTGTTATTCAAACTCCTAGGCATACATCGCCTTTCTAACAATGTCCAACAGACAACACATATGCATGACGACTCAATCTCAATCATGCATGTTCATCAATGATGCATTCATCGTAAGCATACCACAATGGTATATAAATATATATATATACACATACATATTCACTTCATGATATTCTCAAGTACATAATCAACAAGTACTTAACCCACATAGGGATTCATAACAACATAAAATCAATTCTCAATATCAATATTTAATCATACATAGCTTATCAATTTTCATAAATTCATATCTTGGATTCACATTTTCAAAGTCTTAAACTTTGGTCAATTATGAAAATTATAGGGTGAATTACCCTTCAAAACCGCGGCCTTCTCAAATCTCACTATTCAATTTAATTCTTCCACTTTGTTATGGATTATGCATGTCTCTAAATTCTTAATTTCCAAAGATGCACTAAGGCATCATTTAAACCCTAATTTTTCTCTCTGAAACCGTAGCCTTCTCTAGGTTTTCAAGTTCCTATTTCCTTCCATTTTATGTACTAGTTCCTTGATATCAATTCACTCAAATTTTAGTTCACCAAAATCAATTCAATCCCTCATGTTTCCAAGCCAAAACTGTGGCCTTCCTTTAGGGTATTAAACCCTTTAAAATTTTCCATTCATTACTTTCAATATTATCATTCAACATTAAATCACATAAGCTTTATTTCTTTGTGTACAAAAACTAATTTTTATCCCAAAATTCCACTCAAAACCGTGGCACCATGTTAGGGTAGGAAACTCTAAATTTTCCATTTAACAACCCTAACATGATCAAGCATATTTAACACTTCCAATATATACCAAATCACCATTCAAGTATTTATCCAACTCAAGAACACAAGAACATGCAAAATCATCAAATAAAATGAACATACAAAGATAGAATCCTCCATCAACAAGCACACAAAGGTTCCCTCACCACCATTAGTGGTTGAAGTGGGTAATCTTCCTCTTACCTAAGGAAGAATCATGAAAATGGTGTCCTTCTAGGTCCTTGGTGAATTCGGTTTTGAAGCCTTCAAAACCCTAGAAATTTCCATCATCAAGAATCAACACTAAGTATGTTAAAGAATGGATCTTTGGTCTCCATTGAGACCCTAGAGCATGAAAATGAAGAGAAAAAGGAAGAAAGATGGAAGCTTTACCTCAAAGTTAGGAGCTTTGCCTTGGAAGACAATGGAGAAAGGTTGGATTTTTGGAGAAATTTTCAAAAGAGAAAGTGTAGAGGAGATGGAGGTGAGTATGGAAATGGTCTTGATGAAGAGAAAAGATGAAGATTAATGGTCACAATGGGGGCTGCAATTTCGTAGCTAAGGAGGAGGGGTAGAGAGAAGGAGGAGAAACTTTGAAGAAGAAAAGGTTAGAGAGATAAGTGAATAGGTGAAGTGGAGATATTTTGAGTAGATTAGGTTAAGTGGGGAGGCAAAATTTTTGGCTCCCAAGGGCATGGTAGCCGCGGCAATTGAAGAGAGAAGAGGGGAAGAATTTTAGCTTCCCTAACAAGCCAAGGGCAAGGTAGTCATTTGGGTCAAAGCTTCTCAAAGAAGCTTCTTAATTAAGGTACAAAATTTTGAATTAAAGTGAACTTGATTAGACATAAAGTAGATTGCATTAGGATAATGTGATAGGGTTTTTATTACATGTTATTATCCAATGGATAATTACTACAGTCGACAGAAGTCAGTATTAATTTATCTGATGGATGAAATTTATACAACGTTTTGTTATTTTATCTGTTAAATTTTCTCAAAAAATGTGAAACCTCGTAAATTATGTCCAGCCTCGGGTTTAGTAAAATCCTCAGTCGATGTTTCCACAGATCAAGGTTCTTGGGAAAAATATTTCATTTTTCTGGCTCTGCTCAGTTTGCACGCAAAATGAGAAATAATATTAAAATATTCCATGTTCTCTGAAAAATTCAAAAAAATTCCAGAAAATCACAAATATTATAAAATGAATATTTATAACAAAATAAATAAATTTTGGAGTGTTACACCGACGATCCGAATCGAGACACTATTCTTAATCACGATTTGGCATAGACTATCTTGTATAATGTCTGATGTGCACATTGTTGAAAATTATAGCACTTGGTCTGAGGCGACCAAGATACAGATAAATCTTCTACATCATTCTCTCTGAGTTGTGTTTAGCTCCATGGAGTTGGAAGTTTGGTTCATTATGCATGTGCATAGTCTGTTTACATCTCATTGTGATAATTTATATCTCTTAAAAATTGATTGATACTTGATGCCATGATTGTTTTTATTGTTTGTTATATTTGTATGACATTACTGTTATTTCTGTTTATGTACTGTCATGTTGGTATTGATATAGGTGATCTCACCTCTTTATATGTTATTTCTGTGTTGCATTTATGTTGGTAAAGAAAGTGAGGGAGGTGAGGAAGAGCAGCATCCATTTTGTTTGTGTTAATTTCTAAGTTTTGAATGGCATCGGGACGAGAGCTTATCGGTTATGTTACGGTGCACTTTGACGGAGGTACAGATGCATGGCGCATTAGCTTGGACACGGAGCGCGCAGTGTACCAGGGAGAGGTTTCTGTGTTTGTTAGTAGGACCTGACATGGGGTTGCTGCTTTTACTTTTAGCACCAATATACGAGTAGAATTTAATATACCTGTTAGAGAGATATGGGTTGATTTCCACTATACCCCAAGGGAGGACTCCGTGGTATCTTCTGCCCGATCTTCTGTGTGTAGGGACATATCCCGACTAGGGACTTTGTCTAAGGAGGAGGAGAAGGATCCATCTGAGGGTCTTACTCCACAGGTATAGTAGACTTGGGCTAGTCTATAATTGTTGTAGTAATTATATGTATTTATTTTGAGAACTTCAGTTGTATGTATTAAAGTTTGTCACTAACTTGTATTATGTAAGTAAGGTATATTATTCAGTGATACTATCTGATATTTTGATATTTTGGTAAGTTTATATTATTAGTTGAAAAGAAATTTTACAACTTGTATTATTATATTAATAATAAATGATTTATAACTTGAGTATGTTTTAATAATAATTAGTCAAAAATATGATACCCTACAGTGGGTGTTACATTGAAGGTGTTTGATGAAATGTTTAACTTTGTTGGATCTTGGTTTTCAAGTTAATTTGGGTTTAAGATGGATACTTAATTTGTCTAACCTCAATTAATTAAATTCTGGAAGTGTTTCTAGTTGAAGATCCATGATCATTGAGAGGCATCTTGATGTGGTCTAAGACCAAGGATTTGATTGATAATTGAATGGATTTTTAGTAATCAAGGATGGATTAAAATCAAGTTTGGACAATTTTCTTAGATTGGATGCTTTATTAATTCTATTTATCATTTAAATCATCCTCTGATTTCTGTTTGTGCGTTAATCTGGCCAAACCCCCGTAATCTCGGCTTGATTTGATTAAATTGCAACTAAGATCCTTGAGAGATGATCCGGTGTTGTTTGTTATGCTACAAGCCATAGGTATAACTCAGTTACAATTTTGATTGAGTTCGACGCTCGGTCAGAATTTTGGCACCGTTGCTAGGGATCTTTAGTTGTAATATGATCATATTAAGTGCCATTACTAACCCTTGTTCTTAGTAACAATTATTCTTTCCCTGCTGCATTCTGCTTTTTGCTGTATTTTTCTGGTTAATTCTAGTTATTGTTGCATTGGATTCTACTATATTGCATTGCATTCTGTTACTGTGCGTTGCATGATTTTCTTACAATTGCATTGCATAACATAACACACTTGCTAATTCTATTCCAACACTAACACAATTGTCCAATTCTGCTGCATTGCAATTCTGCTGCATTGGTTACTATTCGATTGGTTTTTGCTACGATTAGCCATCCTTTTGTTACCTTTATTGATAATTGCATTGCAAGGTCTCCTTATAAGTGTTATTCAAACATTTTGGACGTGTTCCCAACCTCCTAACATTGTTTTATACCCTGCTTGCACTTTTTCACCATTTTCTGATTTTTTTATGGTGCGTGGGAGACTAGTGTCATTCTGGCTGTGGAGTTTTAAGCTGAGACTTGGTCCCCGAGGTTAAATCACCATTTTGAGCAAAGAGATTCCTTAAGGGGTTATCCCCTCGGATTTTAGCCAAATTCCATCATCTGGTAGGGTTTTTGAGAAAATTGGGGACATAGAGGTGATTAAAGCAGTTGTTTTGGTATCTCAGAATGACCTAATTTTTGCAAAAAATAGAAAAAAATTCATTGAGTTTTTTAGCCAAATTCAATCGTTTAAACCACTTTTCAATTTTTGAAATATTTTCTCTACATGATAATTTTTTAAAAAATTGTAGTTTTCATCCTGTGGTGGTCCCATGATTTTTAAAATTCATTTGATATATTTTTTTATTTTTTCTAGCTATTTCTGTAGTATAGATTTGCATGTCTTTGAGTTTTTGGCATTCTAACACCTTTTTAGCCCTGATTGGTGTATGACTAGGTCTAATTCTGCTATCTTATTTGATTTTAATCCTGAGATTGATAGGACGTTGCATGCATTGATAAGAGCTCGTAAGCTTAGTCAAATAATTGATTCTTCATTTCATTTTGACATTGAATCTGTCATTGAATCTGATAGTTTAAGTGATTTTGCAACCATGCCTGATAACATGCATAATAGGACTTTAAAGAGCTTGCTACCCCTGATGTCACTTATCAACCAATATGCATTTAGTATCCTAAGATTAATGCTGACTTTGAGGTAAAGTCTGGACTAATCCATTTGCTACCTAAGTTTCATGGACTTACAGGTGAGGATCCCCATAAGCATTTGAAGGAGTTCCATGTTGTGTGCTCAACCATGAGACCTCAAGGCATCCATGAAGAACACATCAAGCTAAGGGCATTTCCCTTCTCCATTGCTGATGCAGCCAAGGACTGGCTTTATTATCTTTCACCAGGTTTTGTGACTTGCTGGAATGATATGAAGAGACTATTTTTAGAGAAGTTTTGTCCCCGCCTCCAGAGCTGCGGCAATTAGAAAGGACATATGTGGCATCAGACAGATTTTTGGTGAAACTTTGTATGAGTATTGGGAGAGATTCAAGAAGTTGTGTTCAAGTTGTCTACACCACCAAATCAATGATCAAGTGTTGATCTAATACTTTTATGAGGGACGGATGTCAATGGAGAGAAGCGTAAGTGATATTGCTAGTGGAGGAGCCTTAGTAGATAAGACCCCTGCTGCAGCAAGAGATTTGATAGCAAACATGACAGATAACACCCAACAATTTGGAACTCGAATGATCACTTCAACCAGAGGAGTTAATGAGGTTCAAGTGTGTCATGTAGACCAACCGAGAATAGAACACAAATTGAATAAATTGACTTCTTTGGTGAGGCAGTTAGCAGTAGGACAACAACTACCTATGCAAATGGCTGCAACTGTGTATGCAATTTGCTCTTGTCCATCTCATCCTACAATTTTTTGTCCAACACTTTAGGAAGAGAATTCTACCAACCAAGCCTACCCTGTTGCTGCAGCAAGCATTTTTCATGGTAGACCCCAATATCAGCATCCCCAATAGCCTATATATGATCCATTTTCGAATACTTATAACTCTGGCTGGAGGGACCATCCCAACCTGAGATATGGGAATTCTGGTCAGCAACAACTGCCCCACCAATAGCAGCAACAACAATAATTTAGATACTAAGTTGCAGGTCCCAACAACAAATACCAACCACCTGTATTCAGACAACAACAAACTGTTCAGTCACCTATGCAGCAGCCCCTCTTGTTGCTAAGTCCAGCAGCCACTCTAGTTGAGCCATCATTGGAAGATTTGATGAAATAGATGGCCACAAATAGCATTCAGTTCCAGCAGAATATCAATGCCACCTTTCAGAACTTGCAAACTCAGATTGGGCAGCTAGCAACCATTGTGAGTGAGCTGAAAAGTCAAGGATCAAGCCAATTACCTTCACAAACAATCAATAACCCAAGATGCAATGTAAGTGCCATTACCTTGAGATGTGGTAGAGAAGTTGATGGTCCTGAGAAACCTTAACAACAACCAGAACAACAATCTGAGCAACTTGAGCAGAAAATAAATAGCTTAGTGCAAAAATCCGTGAGCTAGAAGAAATGTTCATAGAATTCAGATTTGGCAATTCTGCTACCTTTCCTAAAGAGAGTCGCACAGTCCAAGCAAATAGTGCAAGCAGAAATGGAAAGAGAAGTCATGGAGACATTCAAGAAAGTGGAAATCAATATCTCCCTCCTGGATGCAATCAAGCATATTCCAAAGTATGCCAAATTCCTGAAGGAATTGTGTACTCACAAGAGAAAACTTAAGGGTACAGAGAAGATTAATATGGGTAGAAATGTTTCTGCAATGATTCAGCCAAGTATGCCACAAAAATGCAAGGATCCTTGGACATTCACCATTCCTTGCATAATAGGCAGCCAAAAATTCACTCATGCCATGTTGGATTTGGGTGCCTCCGTTAATGTCATGTCGAAATTAGTTTTTGAATCCCTGCAGATTGGAGAGTTGAAGTCTTCTGGAATCATCATTTAGCTAGCAAATATGAGCATAACTCATCCTATAGGAGTGCTTGAAGATGTTTTGGTAAAGGTAAATGAGTTAATATTTCTAGCACATTTTTATATTATAAACATGGAAGATGAATTTGCATCTAGTCAGTTGCCATTAATTTTAGGTAGACTTTTCTTGAAAACTGCTAAGACTAAGATTGATGTGCATGCTGGTACCCTTTCCATGGAATTTGGTGATAACATAGTTCAATTTAATATCTTTGATGCCATGAAACATCTTTTAGAAGAACATTTTGTTTTTCAGTTAGATGTCCTTGATATGCTAGTTGATGATGTGCATTTTGATATGCTACTTGAATTTCTTGGGATTGTGGGATTTCTAGATGGTGTTGCTGTTTCTAATAAATCTATGAGTTATTTCTGATTTTGATAAAACTGTATGTGTTGTTTCTGATTTTGATAAATCTGAATATGTTGTCTCTGATTGTGCTGTTTCAAATTCTGCTTCTGTTTTTGATAAATCTACTGATGTTATCTCTGATAAATCTATTTGTTCTGTTTTTTATGGTGATAAATCTATTATTTTTTATTGTAGTAAATCTACATGTTCTGGGATTCTTGCTGTTGTGAATGGTAAATCTGCATATTCTATATTACCTTATCCTATGAGATATGATCATGTTGTTTAGGAAGTTTCTGCAACCAAATTGATACCTTCAATCCCAAAACCACCTACCCTTGAGCTTAAGCCTTTGCCTCAGCATCTGAAGTATGCATATTTGGCAGATGATGAGCAGTTTCCTGTGATTGTTGCTAGAAACCTCCTTGCTGAATAGGAAGCGAGATTGCTCCAGGTTTTGAGGGAAAATAAGAAGGCCATCAGATGGACACTGGTGGATATTCTTGGCATTATCCCTTCCACATGCATGCATATAATTTTACTTGAGGATGAATCTAAATCAGTGCGATATGTAACGCCCCTTTCTCTACCTTAGTCACAATGGGTAAGAAGAAGGAACGTCGCACTATAGTGAAACGATACACAAGTGATTATGGAAAATTTGAACATTTTTTTTTCTTTCACATAAATCTGGTTAAAACTTGCATTTAATATACATATATACCTGTTTGTAAATATATCACGTGATTGAGTTAAACTAAAAGTTCCTCTTTCATGTAAAACTTCTATAAAAAATGTCAAAAAGAAATCAACATGGAATGAAACATACGCCCATTTACAATATGGATAATTACATACTTAGTACCAGAAATACAAGCCTGTTTAAATTACATTTCCAAAAAGATATACAAAAAGCAAAATGTGTACCTACGCTAAGAGATACAAATATATACCCACTAATCCAGTAGTACATCAGGCTCCCTCAAAATAAACAGATAGCCATCAGTAGCCATCAATTTAAAACCAACCCTAAGACTGCCTGGAATGAGAAGGAACCGTAGATGGATCCTCCTCAGAGTCCTCGTCGTCCGACGAGACATCCATCGGGATGACAGAACAACGGGCAGGAGCCCGGGCAGTAGACAAAAAGGAATCCTCACGAGGGGTATAATACATTTCACCCCACATGTCCCTCACGGGCAAATAGAACTCCAGCCATACAAAAGCATGAAAATCCAGAATAGAAGCGTCATAATGTCTCCAAGCTAAGGACACCATCACATCGCCGTGGTATATGCATCGATCAGTTTGCACGTTGATATGCCAGCAGACCAGACATCCAAGAAAGTTGATCCGCAGGTAGCCAAAAAGTCCACGGAGTCGAAATGACATCCTCAACAACTTCGATCTCAGTCGAGATAAGGCCAGAAACCTTGAAACTCAGTGGTTTCCTTATCCTCCTCACGAACGTCTTCTTGAGAGCATACGATTCAACCAAAATGCAAAATAAAGAAAATTACTGAAAGAAGTGAGATTCCCAGCTTTCAGTACCAACATGGAAGCAAGAAAATAAACAGCGTCGAACGCCCACATAAGACACAGTTAATACATACAAGTAAAGTAATACATGAAAACAATTAATGAGAGTAAAGCAACAAAGAACAGTAGTTAACATTATCCATAGCCAGCCAGCAACATTAGCATTACCAGGAATCAAATAAATATCACAGTCACAATAGTAAACACATTATTTAGTCATGAATGCTCAATGGACCATGTGACTGACGACTCACAATGCAACAAGGGTACCAAAGTTCCTACTCCATGGAGCTAGACATAAACATTTTCGAAGTGAATGATCAAGGAGTAATACTAGTGTATCAGTAGCCTTAAAATACAATGTACTTCCTTTCATAAAATTGTTTGCGCAATGGCTCACACATGGTACCTCAACAGTTGATCGCGACATAGGACAGCGTCACAGTCAGGATCGTCAGTGTGTTGCATTGGTTTATCCCACGGCCCCAGTGGAGCTACCACTGCCCATTGTGAGACACCCACCCCCGACGCCCTCGGGTCAACAACATATGACACCTACGCTAGTCTATTCGCACCCACACATAGGTGTTATTCAAACTCCTAGGCAACATGGCCTTCTCAATGTCCCTTGAACAATCGCATGCATGAAAAACATGTCTCCTTCAATGGCCTTCCAAGTGCATGCTTTGCAACATCAAACGTAATGAATAAACGCTAAACACATGAAAATGAGTTTTGGTCCTCTAACTCAAACCAAACCAATCCTTATCATATTTAATCAACAAGATACTCAAATATACCTTCAAATCATGCGTTTGAAACCCAACAAAATGCACTTATCATCAAGAACAACATATAAATGAGAGAACTTTATACATGGATTCAGTGAAATCAATGACAACACACATACAAGACATTCCCTTACTAACAATACGCATGCATGATGACACAATGTCCAATCATGTATGTTCATCAATGATGCATTCAACATCAGCATTGCCGCAATGGCACATAAGCATTAATCAATGATCAACATGACATATCAATAATATATCTATTAAAAACATTGCCTCAATGGCACATCATCATTTCTTATCTCATTGAATACTGAATCAATAACTGCATAACCCACATAGGGAATCACACTTGCATCAATAATTCTCACTAGGAATATGTGTTCCTACATACCACAATTTCCACTTGCATCAATAATTCTCACTAGGAATATCAGTTGAAATAGTCAAATCGAAAGGTAAAGAAGAAGCAGGCAATCCAAGTCTTTTCACACAATCATGTGAAATGAAAGAATGAGTAGCACCAGAGTCATACAGTACAATTAAAAGATTACCTTTAATGATACCTTCTCCTTGTATCAAATCTTCGGATTCAGAGGCCTCAGCAACACTCAATGGTAAGAATTTCATCTTACTTGCTAAATCTACATCAAATGGTGATGTGGTGTAGACTCGCCTCCTTGTGGTTTAGAAGTCTTAGCGAAAGATTGATTGATGGTTGGTCCGCCTTGGTCCGTTTCAGCCTCAAAAAATGTGACCAGGTTTCCTGCACCGAAAGCAAACAAATCCTTTGATTGTGCAGTCCCTTGTGAAATGTTCTTTCCCACATTTCATACATCTCGGAGTAGTTGTAGCATTCTGACCCATCCTTCCAGGGCTTCCAGTTGACATCAAAGGCTTGGTAATCGATTACACCACTCTTGTAATCGATTACAAGCTAGACAGAATCTCTGTAAGCGATTACACACCAGACGTAATCGATTACCAGATTTCCAGAATCACGATTTTATATCCTTAAGAGCTTGGTAATCGATTACAAGCCCCGTGTAATCGATTACCACGCGTAAACTTGCAGAAAACAGAGTTTTCAGGTCCTCTAACTCAAACCAAACCAATCCTTATCATATTTAATCAACAAGATACTCAAATATACCTTCAAATCATGCAAGAGGCATCAATAAATCATACAAACCCAACAAAATGCACTATCATCAAGAACAACATATAAATGAGAGAACTTTATACATGGATTCAGAAATCAATGACAACACGCATACAAGACATTCCCTTACTACCAAGATTGGTTGAAGAGGATCATCTCCCTCTTACCTATTTGGAAAACAACACAATGTGCCACTCCTTCTTCTGCCTAGATTTTCGTTTTCCCCCTTCAAGAAAAACTCCAATGTGAGTGATCACCACAATGTTCACTCAAACCATGAAAAATAGGTTCTTGGTCACCAAGGTGGCCAAGAGAAACGAAAATAGCAAGAAAAATGGAAGAAAGTTGAAGGCTTTACCTTAAAGCTCCAAGCTTTAGCTTCAATGGTGGAAGAAAAATGGAAGAAGAAGAAGAACCAAAAGATGGCAACAAAAGAGGACTTGGAATGGTGTAAGGAAGTGAGAATCTTTGATGATGAAGCAAGCAAAGAATGGTAGCCTCCAGGAGTGGTTGCACGGTGGAGAAGAAAAGGAGAAGAGAGGAAATGGATATTTGGGGTTTAGAAAAGTGAAAGTGTGATATTAGGAAGATAAGAGGTATTACTTAGGCTTTCCTATAGCTTCTGCCATAGAAGAGTGGAGAAGGGAGAGAGAAAAATGTGTCAAATAGGAAGCTTCTTGGAAACTTCCTACAAGGGTTTTAATTAACTAATTTCTCTTTTTCTTCCTTCTTAAAAATAAGACTAAAAAGGAGTTTGACATAAGGTAATTTTTGAATAATGTGATAAGATTTTTGTTACGCGTTATTATTTATTGGACGTAATTATAGTTGGCAGAAGTCCGCATTAACAAATCTGACAGATAAATTTTTGCAGTGTTTTATTATCTCATCCAACTTGGGAATCTTATCTCTCGTGCCTCCACTATTGATGAGCTCATTAAGATTTCTCGAAAAATATGAAACCTTGTAAACTGTGTCCGGCCTCGGGTTTAGTAAGATCCCCCGTCGACGTTTCCATAGTTCAAGGTTTTTCGGAGAAAATATCTCATTTCTCCAGTTCCGCTCAGTACACACGCAAAACGAGAAATATATTAAAATATTCTGCGTTCTCAGAAAATTCCAGGAAAAATTTCTAGAAAATTACAAATATTTTAGAATGAACTCTGATAGTAGAAAGTAAATTTTGGGGTGTTACAACTCTCCCCAACAAATAAGAATTTCGTCCTCGAAATTTTCCATACCTTAAAACAATTTGGGATATTGCTTCTTCATCTTGTTCTCCAGCTCCCATGTCACATCTCCAGTTGCTTCATTCCATATTACCTTCACTAGTGCAATGTTCTTTCCTCTGAGTTGCTTTGTCCTCCTATCCTCAATCCTTACAGGAGTTGTCTCATATGTTAAGTTTTCCTTCAATTGTACAGAATCAGGTGCTATGACATGATTAGGATTTTGGATATATTTTCTGAGTTGTGACACATGAAAGACGTTATGAAGATTTGAAAGAAAAGGGGGTAAAGCTATTTGGTAAGCAACAGGACCTATCCGACGAAGAATTTGGTAGGGTCCAAGGAATTTTGGAGTGAGTTTTCTAGATTTGAGGACACGACCAACCCAGTCATAGGTGTGACTTTCAAGAAAACATGCTCTCCTTCTTCGAACTCAAGAGGTTTCCTTCTTTTGTCCGCATAACTCTTCTGCCGACTCTGATCCGTTTTCATTTTCTCCCTCACCTACCAAGAATCGTTTTAACCTTCTCGGTTGTCTGAATCCTATTGAATGAGTTCAGGTCCAACGGTAAGCCGTTCTCCATCTTGATGCCAGCACAGAGGCGTCTGACACCTCCGCCCATATAAAGCCTCATAGGGTGCCATCCCTATACTTGAATGGTAACTGTTATTGTAGGTGAATTCCACCAATGGTAAGATTTCATCCCAACCTCCAGTTTGCTCTATCGCACAAGCTCTCAACAGATCTTCTAACGACTGGATTGTTCTCTCTGATTGACCATCAGTTTGCGGATGGTAGGCAGAACTTAACCGCAACTTTGTTCCCATAGCCTCTTGAAGACTTTGCCAAATCTTCGAGGTAAACCTCGGATCTCTATCAGAAATAATACTCATGGGTATCCCGTGAAGTCTGACAATTTCACCAATGTATATCTGAGTCAACTTCTCCAATGGATATCTTATGCTGATTGGCAGAAAATGAGCTGACTTCGTAAGTCGATCCACTATTACCCATATTGAGTCATATCCTTTCCTAGTTCTTGGTAACCCGACAACAAAGTCCATGGTGATGCTATCCCATTTCCATTCAGGAATAGCTAAGGGTTGTAGTAATCCAGCTGGTCTTTGGTGCTCTATCTTCGTTTTCTGGCAAACCAAACAAGATGACACGCATCTAGCGATATCTCTTTTCATCCCATGCGACCAAAATAACTTCCTCAAGTCTTGATACATCTTGGTCATTCCAGGATGCATACTCAACTGACTCGAGTGAGCATGTTCAAGTATGTACTTTCTGAGTTCTTCATCTTTAGGCACACAAACCCTTCCTTGGAATCTCAAAATCCCATCGTTTCCTTCCTTCAATGTTGATACACCACCTTGCCTCATCAATTCTCTTTCTTCTTGCAGGAATTTATCGACCTTTTGTTTCTCTCGAATATCATCCATCAGCTCATTCGAGATAGTGATCTTATTCATGCAGATTTTACCTGGTGTTAACTCTACAAATGACCATATATCTCTGAATTGCTCTATCAAGTCCTTTTCTCTAATCATCATAGTAGAAACACTAATCGTCTTCCTACTCAAAGCATCGGCCACCACATTCGCCTTTCCAGGATGATACTGAAGTTGGAAATCGTAATCTTTTAAAAATTCTAGTCATCTTCGCTACCTCATGTTCAACTCTTTCTGATCGTACAGGTACTTCAGACTTTTGTGGTCACTAAAGACGTTGAATATGGCTCCATACAAATAATGTCTCCATATCTTCAATGCGAACACCACTGCAGCTAACTCTAGATCGTGTGTTGGGTAGTTCTTCTCGTGCATTCGTAATTGTCTTGAGGCGTAAGCTACCACCTTTCCATTTTGCATGAGAACGCACCCCAAACCTTGATACGAAGCGTCACAGTACACTTCAAATGGTTCACTAGGATTCGGTAAGACTAGCACTGGTGACGTAGTCAGCTTCCTTTTTAACTCTTGGAAACTTCCTTCACAGGAATTTGTCCATTCAAAAGCTTGGTCTTTCTTGGTGAGTTGAGTGAGCGGTCCAGCGATTTTGGAAAATCCCTCAATAAACCTCCGGTAGTATCCGGCTAATCCAATGAAGCTTCGGATTTCCGTCACTGTAGTTGGTCTTTCCCACTATAGTACGGCTTCTACCTTTGAAGGATCCACTGCAATTCCTTCCTTTGTGATTACATGACCCAAGAATTTCACTTCTTCTAGCCAAAACTCACACTTGGATAGTTTCGCATATAGCTCTTTTTCCTTCAAGATTTGGAGAACTATGCTGAGGTGCTTAGCATGGTCCTCTCGACTTTGTGAATAGATCAGGATATCGTCGATGAAAACAACAACGAATTTGTCCAAGTAAGGATGAAAGATCCTATTCATATAGTCCATAAATATCGCAAGTGTATTTGTCACACCAAAAGGCATCACCAGGTACTCATAATGACCATAACAAGTACGAAAAGCTGTCTTGGAAACATCTTCCACTTTTACTCTGATTTGGTGATAACCCGATCGTAGATCGATCTTGGAAAACACAGCTGCTCCCTTCAATTGGTCCATCAAGTCATCTATCCTCGACAATGGATACTTGTTCTTGATCGTAACCTTGTTCAACTGACGGTAGTCCACGCATAATCTTGAAGTCCTATCTTTCTTCTTGACCAACAATACAGGTGCTCCCCAGGGTGACACACTGGGTCTCACGAATTGCTTCTCTAGGAGCTCTTCCAACTGCTTCTTAAGTTCGACAAGTTTTGCTGGTGCCATACGGTAAGGTGCTATAGAAATAGGGCCAGCTCCAGGTACCAAGTCGATAGCAAACTCGACCTCTCGTTCTGGTGGCAAACCAGGTACATCGTCAGGGAAAACCTCAGGAAAATCTCGGACTTCAGAGATTGCGTCCACATCAACTTCACTCTTGACTTTCAAAGAAGATAATAGCATGTATCCTCGAGCTCCTTCTTTCAGAAAAGCTTTCACTTGGTTGGCGGTCAAAAATCTAGAATCCTCATCCAAAGGGAAAACTATTATTTTTCTAGAACAGTCTAACAAGACATGGTTGGGAGATAGCTAGTCCATTCCTAATATCATGTCTAGTTGGGATAATGGTAAACAGATCAAATCGACAGAAAAGATTCGACCTTCCACGATTAAAGGACAACCTAGACACACCTTAGTAGTGACTACAGGTTTTGCAGTAGGAGTTGAAACAGTCAAATCGAAAGGTAAAGAAGACGCAGACAATCCAAGTCTTTTCACACAATCATGTGAAATGAAAGAATGAGTAGCACCAGAGTCATACAGTACAATTAAAAGATTACCTTCAATGATACCTTCTCCTTGTATCAAATCTTTGGATTCAGAGGCCTCAGCACCACTCAGGGTGTAGACTTTGCCTCCAACTTGTGGTTTAGAAGTCTTAGCAGCATTGACGGATGGTTCTGCCTTGGTCTGGTTACAGTCTCAAAAAATGTGACCAGGTTTCCTGCACCGAAAGCAAACAAATCCTTTGATTGTGTAGTCCCTTGTGAAATGTTCTTTCCCACATTTCATACATCTCGGAGTAGTTGTAGCATTTTTGTGGTTGTTGGCTTCCAGAGGGTCTGGAATAAGGCTTCTTTTGATAACGACTCGAGTTGCCACCACCTCCTCTTTGGGACCGAACGGGCCCGAAGTTTCTGTTTCTCGCCTCATGTTCTTATTCCACACTTTCCAATCGGCAGCAAGTGTCGAGTAGCTCAGAAAACTGAGAAATCTTCAAGGCTATCACAATTTTCTTCACATCATGCCTCAGGCCTTCCTCAAACTTCCGACACTTCCAAGTTTCATTGGGTTGAAGTTGAAAATAGGTTGAAAATCTAGACAAGTTCTCAAACTTGGCGGCGTATTCGCTCACAGTCATGCCTCCCTGTCGCAACCTCAGAAATTCCATTTCTTTTGCGTGCCTGGCACTTTCAGGAAAATATTTGTTCAAGAACCTTTCTTTGAACACTTCCCAAGTTATCACTCTATTTGTGGCTTGCAGTAGCCTTTGTTCTCCCGTCCACCAATGTTCAGCATCTCCCATCAGCATGTATGCGACATAGGTCACCTTCCTATCATCAGCACAATTCATACCCGTAAATATTTTCTCCAACTCTTGGATCCACAATATAGCTTTCTCCGGATCAAACTCCCCTTTAAACTGTGGAGGATTAGCACGATGAAATCCTTCCATGTTCTGAACATCCGTTGTAGCCTCTGGCTGTTGTGCAGCCCTAGCCTGTTGTTGAGCTGTCTGCTGGTTCTGTTGTAACATTGCCTCGGCCATCTTCTGTATTGCCTCTATGGCAGCAACCATATCACCTCAACGAGCCATCACCTCTTCTCGGATTAGACTACGCAAAACACAGAGAAAGTCAGATGTATTCATTTGAATACCAAACAGCAAAATCACAGAGAATGACACAGCACAAACAAGACAGTCCAAAACCACACAACCCAAAGAAACATAGCCGGGAGCTCTGATACCAAGACAGTGTAACGCCTCTTTCTCTACCTTAGTCACAATGGGTAAGAAGAAGGAACGTTGCACTATGGTGAAACGATACACAAGTGATTACGGAAAATTTGAACATTTTTTTTCTTTCACATAAATCCGGTTAAAACTTCCATTTAATGTACATATATACCTGTTTGTAAATATATCACGTGATTGAGTTAAACTAAAAGTTCCTCTTTCATGTAAAACTTCTATCAAAAATGTCAAAGAGAAATCAACATGGAATGAAACATACGCCCATTTACAATATGGATAATTACATACTTTGTACCAGAAATACAAGCCTGTTTAAATAACATTTCCAAAAAGATATACAAAAAGCAAAATGTGTACCTACCCCAAGAGATATAAATATATACCCACTAATCCAGTAGTACATCAGGCTCCCTCAAAATAAATGGATAGCCATCAGTAGCCATCAATTTAAAACCAACCCTAAGACTGCCTGGAATAAGAAGGAACTGTAGATGGATCCTCCTCAGGGTCCTCGTCGTCAGACGAGACATCCATCGGGACGACAGAACAGCGGGCAGGAGCCCGGGCAGTAGACAAAAAGGAATCCTCACGAGGGGTATAATACATTTCACCCAACATGTCCCTCACGGGCATATAGAACTCCATCCATACAAAAGCATGAAAATCCAGAATAGGAGCGTCATAACGTCTCCAAGCTAAGGACACCATCACATCGCCCTGGTATACGCATCGATCAGTTTGCACGTTGATATGCCAGCAGTCCGGACCTCCAAGAAAGTTGATCCGCACGTAGCCAAAAAGTCCACGGAGTCAAAATGACATCCTCAACAACTTCGATCTCAGTCGAGATAAGGCCAGAAACCTTGAAACTCAGTGGTTTCCTTATCCTCCTCATGAACGTCTTCTTGAGAGCATACGATTCAACCAAAATGCAAAATAAAGAAAATTACCGAAAGAGGTGAGATTCCCAGCTTTCAGTACCAACATGGCAGCAAGAAAATAAATGGCGTCGAACGCCCACATAAGACACAGTTAGTACATACAAGTACAGTAATACATGAAAGCAATTAATGAGAGTAAAGCAACAAAGAACAGTAGTTAACATTATCCATAGCCAGCCAGCAACATTAGCATTACCAGGAATCAAATAAATATCACAGTCACAATAGTAAACACATTATTTAGTCATGAATGCTCAATGGACCATGTGACTGACGACTCACAATGCAACAAGGGTACCAAAGTTCCTACTCCATGGAGCTAGACATAAACATTTTCAGAGTGAATGATCAAGGAGTAATACTAGTGTATCAGTAGCTTTAAAATACAGTGTGCTTCCTTTCATAAAATTATTTGCGCAATGGCTCACACATGGTACCTCAACAGTTGATCGCGACATAGGACAGTGTCACAGTCAGGATCGTCAGTGTGTTGCATTGGTTTATCCCACGGCCCCAGTGGAGCTACCACTGCCCATTGTGAGACACCCACACCCCGACGCCCTCAGGGTCAACAACATATGACACCTACGCTTAGTCTATTCGCACCCACACATAGGTGTTATTCAAACTCCTAGGCAACATGGCCTTCTCAACAATGTCCCACGGACAATACGCATGCATGATGACACAATGTCCAATCATGTATGTTCATCAATGATGCATTCAACATCAGCATTGCCTCAATGACACATAAGCATTAATCAATGATCAACATGACATATCAATAATATATCTATTAAAAACATTGCCTCAATGGCACATCATCATTTCTTATCTCATTGAATACTGAATCAATAACTGCATAACCCACATAGGGAATCACACTTGCATAAATAATTCTCACTAGGAATATATGTTCCTACATACCACAATTTCCATGTCATGGATCCAAGAATTTCATATTCAAAATCATTTCTTCTCTATCGGTATGAAAACACCTTCCTATCACAATTAAGTAAAGCAAAATCCTTGAATCCAGGGTTTTTAGGTTATGTTTGAGTTACAAAGGACAAAGAACCATAATCTCAATCATTTCCAACTCAAAAATCTCATTTTTGGTCTTGGTAATCGATTACATCACCCTTGTAATCGATTACAGAGAAACAGAATCTCTGTAATCGATTACAATCTCATTGTAATCGATTATGTGATTCCCAGAACCATGTTTCGTAACTTCAAGGCCCTGGTAATCGATTACACAACCGTGGTAATCGATTACTAATTGGACAGAACCTCCGTAATCGATTACCCACAAGTTGTAATCGATTACGTGATTCCCAGAAGCACCATTACGTGACATCAGAGGCTTGGTAATCGATTACACCACTCTTGTAATCGATTACAAGCTAGATAGAATCTCTGTGTCGATTACACACCGACGTAATTGATTACAGATTTCCGAATCACGATTTTATATCCTTAAGAGCTTGGTAATCGATTACAAGCCCCGTGTAATCGATTACCACGCGTAAACTTGCAGAAAACAGAGTTCTCAGGTCCTCTAACTCAAACCAAACCAATTCTTATCATATTTAATCAACAAGATACTCAAATATACCTTCAAATCATGCAAGAGGCATCAATAAATCATACAAACCCAACAAAATGCACTATCATCAAGAACAACATAAAAATGAGAGAACTTTATACATGGATTCAGAAATCAATGACAACACACATACAAGACATTCCCTTACTACCAAGATTGGTTGAAAAGGATCATCTCCCTCTTATCTATTTGGAAAACAACACAATGTGCCACTCCTTCTTGCCCTAGATTTTCGTTTTCCCCCTTCAAGAAAAACTCCAATGTGAGTGATCACCACAATGTTCACTCAAACCATGAAAAATAGGTTCTTGGCCACCAAGGTGGCCAAGAGAAACGAAATCGCAAGAAAAATGGAAGAAAGTTGAAGGCTATACCTTAAAGCTCCAAGCTTTAGCTTCAATGGTGGAAGAAAAATGGAAGAAGAAGAAGAACCAAAAGATGGCAACAAAAGAGGACTTGGAATGGTGTAAGGAAGTAAGAATCTTTGATGATGAAGCATGCAAAGAATGGCAGCCTCCAGGAGTGGTTGCACGGTGGAGAAGAAAAGGAGAAGAGAGGAAATGGATATTTGGGGTTTACAAAAGTGAAATTGTGATATTAGGAAGAGAAGAGGTATTACTTAGGCTTTCCTATAGCCTCTGCCGTAGAAGAGTGGAGAAGGGAGAGAGAAAAATGTGTCAAATAGGAAGCTTCTTGGAAACTTCCTACAAGGGTTTTAATTAACTAATTTCTCTTTTTCTTCCTTCTTAAAAATAAGACTAAAAAAGGGTTTGACATAAGGTAATTTTTGAATAATGTGATAAGATTTTTATTACGTGTTATTATTTATTGGACGTAATTATAGTTGGCAGAAGTCTGCATTAACGAATCTGACAGATAAATTTTTGCAATGTTTTATTATCTCATCTGTTAAGATTTCTCGAAAAATATGAAACCTTGTAAACTGTGTCCGGCCTCGGGTTTAGTAAGATCCCCCGTCGACGTTTCCATAGTTCAAGGTTTTTTAAAACACTAGAGGAAAACGATAAATATATTAAAATATTCTGCATTCTCAGAAAATTCCAGGAAAAATTTCTAGAAAATCACAAATATTTTAGAATGAACTCTGATAGTAGAAAGTAAATTTTGGGGTGTTACACGATAACCCTAGAGGAGATATAACCCTCTAATCCTGGATGTGGCAAAGAAAGAGGTCACCAAGCTACTGCAAGCGGGTATTATTTACCTCATATCTGATAGCACTTGGGTGAATCCTACGCAGGTTGTCCCCAAGAAATCTGAAGTGACGGTTGTGGCCAATCAGAAGAATGAGCTGATCCCTACCAAAGTACAGAATAATTGGCGAGTCTACATTGATTATAGGAGGCTCAACTAGGCCACTCGAAAAGATCACTACCCCTTTTCTTTCATTGATCAGATGCTGGATTGATTGGCTGGGAAATCCCATTATTGCTTCTTCGATGGATACACTGGCTACTTTCAAATTCACATTGCACTTGAGGATTAGGAGAAGACCACATTCACCTATTTTTTCGATACCTTTGCTTACAAGCGGGTGCCTTTTGGCCTCTGTAACGCCCTTGGTACCTTCCAGCAGTGCATGGTAAGTTATTTCTTTGACTTTCTAGAGGAGTGCATGGAGGTGTTGATAGATGATTTCATTATATATGGTTCTTCTTTTGATTCTTGTTTGGATAGTTTATCTAAATGCATCGATGCATTAAAACTAACCTTGTCTTGAATTTTGAGAAATGTTATTTCATGGTAGAACAAGGTATAGTTTTAGGTCATGTAGTGTCTAGTGAGGGTATTGCTATTGATCCTGCAAAAATAGATGTTATTATATGTTTATCTTACCCCACATGTGTGCGAGAAGTTTGTTCTTTTCTTGGACATGCAAGTTTCTATAGACGCTTTATCAGATATTTCAGTTAAATAGCCCTTCCTCTATCCAACCTATTTTAGAAAGATGTTGAGTTCCTGTTTGACCAAAAATATGTAGAGGCCTTTGATCATTTGAAGTGAGCTTTGACCAGTACCCCTGTCATTCAGCCACTTGATTGGACACTTCTGTTTGAGTTAATGTGTGATGCCTCTAACTATGTTGTGGAAGTTGTCTTGGCACAACGAGTGGGTAGAGCTTACTATGTGATCTACTATGCTTCATGAACTTTGGATGTTGCTCAAGCAAATTACACAACCACAGAAAAAGAGCTTTTAGCTATTGTGTTTGCATTAGACAAGTTTCGATTTTATTTGCTTGGTTCTAAGGTTGTGGTTTTTCCTAATCATGCAGCTCTGAAATTTCTTCTGAATAAGCCTGAAGCTAAACCATGATTGATTATGTGGATGCAACTACTCCTGGAATTTGATGTGGAGATTCGAGATAAGTGTGGAGCAGAGAACCTGGTGGCTGATCACTTGAGCAGAATTGAGAGAGTCTTGGATCCCCTTCCCATTGATGACTTGTTTCCTGATGAGCAGCTTTTACAGCTACAAGGTAAGGTCATTTCTCCTTGGTTTGCGGATATGGTCAATTACCTAGTTGTTGGTGTTTTCCTTGCATGTTTTACTAGGGCTCAAATTGATAAGTTGAAGTGAGTCTAAGTATTATGTGTAGAATGATCCTTATCTTTGAAAATTTTGTAGTGACTAAGTAATTAGGAGATGCATCCTTGATCATGAGTTTGATTTTGTTCTTAGCTTTTGTCATACATTTGCATGTGGTGGACATTTTGGACCTACTCGTACAGCTGGAAAGTTTTGGACTCTAGTTTATATTGGCCTACCTTATTCCATGATGCATATTTGTTTTGTAAGTCTTGTGAACAGTGCCAGAGAACAAGTAATATTTCTCGCAGGAATGAAATGCCCTAACAACCTTTACTGTTTTGTGAGATTTTTGATGTCTGGGGTATTTATTTTATCAGACCCTTTCCTGATTCTTTTGGTTGTGTTTACATTTTGTTGGTTGTTGATTATGTATCTAAGTGAGTGGAGGCAAAGGCCACTCAGACTGATGATTCCACAGTTATTGTGAATTTTGTTAGATCACAGATTTTCTACAGGTTTGGAGTGTCGAGGGCCATCATTAGTGATCAGGGTTCACATTTCTGCAATCGGAGCATGGAGGCTTTGATGAAAAAGTATGGAGTCATGCACAGAGTTTCTACACCTTACCACCCCCAGACTAATGGGCAAGCCGAGATTTCTAATAGAGAAATCAAGTAGATACTCCAAAAGAAAGTTCAACCTGACAGAAAGGACTAGAGTAAGAGACTTGAGGATGCTTTATGGGCTTAGCGGACTGCTTATAAGACATCGATCAGGATGTCACCACATCAGATTATTTTTGGCAAAGCATGCCACCTATCGGTGAAAATTGAGCATCACGTATTTTGAGCAGTGAAGAGGTGTAACTTGGACCTAGATCAAACGGGCATGGAAAGGAAGCTACAGTTGCAGCAATTGGAGGAGATCCGCTTGGAGGCTTATGAAAGTTCCAAACTTTATAAAGAGAAGACCATAGCATTCCATGATAAGATGATTATGAGGAAAACATTTGAGATTGGCCAAAAAGTTCTCCTCTACAACTCCTGCCTCAAGCTCATGCCTAGGAAGTTGCGATCTAGATGGCTAGGTCCATTTGTTGTTACTAAGATTTTTCCTTATAGAGCTGTGTAGATTACAAGTGAGGCCACCTCGAAAGCTTTCACAGTCAATGGCCACTGCCTCAAGCCATTTTATGAGGGAGCTCAAGCTCAAGCGGACATTTTGGAGGTGGTCACCTTACAAGAAGCCGTATACTCCACTTGATAAGGATGTTTCTTTCCCTTCTCTTTTATTTTGCTTGTCTCATATTTGTTAATGCTATTGATGGTTTGCTAATGATTTTTGAGCTTTACATTGAGGGCAATGCAAAATTTAAGTGTGGGGAGAGATTTTAGCACGTTGTCTACTGTTTTTTGTGTTTCTTTTTCCGATTTACTATTTTTGCTATTTTTACTGTTTTTAAATTCTATTTTCTTCTAAAATAAATAAATAAATAAAAATGTGTTTATGTTTTTAATTGTTTTCCAATGATGTTTTAACGTTTGTGAAGTTTAAGAGTTTGAGACAATTGAAATTCAAGGATCATTGCATGATTGAATGAATTTTCTTCCTTCGTGAAATTAACATGCTTGGTGGTGGATGTTTGAATTAGTGGAATGAGTTTGATGGATACATAACTTGTGAGATTTTGAGCCTATTGGTGGATTTAACATTGCGCCATTCTCTTATTTCTTGTGTGATTTTCATTCATGTTAATCTATCACTCTAGAACTTTCTTTGATTCTTTTTTAGACTACATTTTACTTGCATGCAGAAACATGATTGAGGCCTTCTTTCTTGATTAACTACCTTGGCCAAATAGTCAACCTTGTATCATTTCCCTTTCATTAAACTCCTTGAGCCTATTTACCTATTCTTTGTCTTAGCTCATTATATGCCTTTGGAAAAAACTATGTTTTTACCTTACCTTAGGGAATGGGAGAGCATTGGTTCATTTTCATTTGAGGAGCTCTTTTGCTTGTGGGCAATTAACAGTTCAAGTGTGGAGGTTGTACAAATTGATGTGTAATATGCAAGGTGATTGTGAAAAAAAAAGTGAAAATAAAAAAATGAAAAAATGAAAAAATGAAGAGAAAAAAAATAAATGCAATAAAGGTTATGAAAGAGAAGGAATATGTAAGAGAATGTTCATTATATGGAATTGGAGGTAAAATTTTATGCTTGTTACTTGTCATTTGAGTTCCTTCCAATTGCTCTTTTATTCTCTTGGTTATTTAACTTGTTATATCCATATTGTTTCCTTCCCTTACCTTGCCCATATTATAACCTTAAATAAAGTCCTCTTGATTTTTGTGTGCATGTGTTTGGTAGTGGAGAAGTAGAAGATAAGCAAACTTATAGTAGTGTAATTTTCATGGGTTGAATTAAGTTAAATACTTACCTTATAAACACTTGAGGGTTTGACAGTGCATCTTGTGAGGATCTATCATTCTTGATTCATGCTTTTCAATTTAAAGTTACTTTGCTTGTTGGTTTGAGATGTGAAGAAATGTTCACTCATGAATGTTATGTTCCCTTGAACTTTTTCTTGTTCTTCTTGCTTGTAAACTTTTGCATTCTTGAATGTCATTGGAATTTGAGTCTTTTTGTTGATCCCTTGCGCCCTTCTTTTAGTCTTTTGTGTTTTGCCCAAGAGTGTAAAAAGCTAAGTGGGGGAGAATTTAATAATCACATATTTTATACATTAATAAACACTCATGTTTAGTCATTTACACTCTCTATATTCTTAATTGATTGAGCTTGGTCATGTTTTGTGAGTTTGGGCTCAAATTGGGCCTAATTGATTTTTTCCAGCATTAATGAGTTTTGACACTATTTATGTATTTCGGTCATAACTTGAGTTCTAAATATCTGATAATTATGAATTTTACTTGTAGGAAAGTTAAGAGGAAGCTCTATAACTTTGATGAGAACTCGAAGTCTCAATCGGATGTCTAGTGGACCTAATTGGGCCTGAAAGTCAGAATACGAGTTTAGAGACCCTTTGATGTTGTTTTGTCTATAACTTAAGTTGTAGACCTCCAAATTGCATGGGGTTTGGACCCAATTGCTCATAATAGACCTGGATTTGTAATTAATGGGTTTTTAATCATGTAAAGCCAAAATAGGGACTAGTTTAGGGGGTTAGAAGTCATAAACCCAGGCACCTTCATTTGGACACTTTTCTTCCTTCTCTCTAGAATTCTCTTCTCTCCATTTTCTCTAATTTTCATTTTCTTCTTCCTTTTTATTTTTTCTGAGTTTTGCCCTTCTGATGGAGGGGTAGAGCCTTTAAATCAATGCAAGGGATTGAATATTCTTGATTGTCAATCTTGAGATTTCATTGTTTTTGTTAACATTCATCTATTAATCAAGTTTCTCTTCTTCTTCTTCTCTTTGTCAATTTTGGTTGAATGCTTGATTGGATTGGAATTTTCATATGTTAATTACTTAATTATCATGTGCAAAGAGATGAACTTAGAGATTAAACAAGAAATTAAAGGTGTTTGATGAAATGTTTAACTTGGTTGGATCTTGGTTTTTAAGTTAATTTGGGTTTAAGATGGATACTTAATTTGTCTAACCTCAGTTAATTAAATTTTGGAAGCGTTTCTAGTTGAAGATTTGTGGTCATTGAGAGGCATCTTGATGTGGTCTAAGACTAAGGATTTGATTGATAATTGAATGGACTTTTAGTAATTAAGGATGGATTAAAATCAAGTTTGGACAATTTTCTTGGAATGGTTGCTTTATTAATTCTGTTTATCCTTTAAATCGTCCTCTGATTTCTGTTTATGCGTTAATAACCCCTCAATCTCGGCTTGATTTGATTGAATTGCAACTAAGATCCTAGAGAGACTATAACACCCTCCATAGGGCATCACATTTCTGACTAAAAATTTAAAACCTGAAAATCATTTAACAAAAGGCTTTGAGTTCAAAAATTTGGATTTTTAAAATTTCTTTTTGCTGACAGTATAAACTTACCGAAAATATAAGTAATACAAAAAATAGACTGAACTAATTAATACACATGTTAATTATACCACATAATATTAAACAACATTTAAAACATAATTTACAGGCTCAAGGAACAGTAACAAACCCAATGACGGGTCTTACTTAATAGCATGGTAACAACACTAACGAGAAAATTCAACATACTTGTTCCATTCTTCCACCAAACTGCTCACTGTCGAAACTGGGAAGATCACTCTTTGACGCCGTCACCGAACTCAGAACCTCGCCTCCAGTTGAGTCTAAAGAGCTTACTTTGCCTACTATACAAATTTTGATAATACAAAAACAACAAACCAACACAGCAAAGAGGTGAGATCCCTTTTCATCAATACCAGGATAGTAGCAAAGAATGATACGAATGACAAAGTCATTCCATACACACAAATATCACAAGTATAATCATGTTAACAAATTATCCTTATATTTAGAAAACATATATCACAACAATATAAACATCAACAGTATATCAACAACAGATATCCATAATATACATATATATTGATTATGCCACCATAAAATGTACCTCGACAATGCCACAACAATATGTACACAGACTATGCATATGCACAATGCATCATATTCCTACTCCATGGAGCTAAACAAATTTTGGATATGAATGGTCCAGAAGATCTGCCACCCATAATGACAGTCTAAGCTAGATGCGAGACATAAATAGTGTTTGTTGGGACATACGCCAGTACGTTGCAACGGTTTATCATAGCTAGGTATATAATGTGACAAATAGGTCACTATGAATCACCACCCCCTGATGTCCCCAGTAAATCCCCCACTGGATCACAGTATTAAGCTCTCATTCATTCCTAAACAACAAAAGCCATCACAGCCATCGACTATGCATACCAACTCAATGCATATATATGAACCACAATTACAAAAATACCCTCAGTCTTAATATTCCAAAATATAGTATGTCTCCACTTGACAGTACCATATCTCAACATGTTTGGGTCCACCACTTTGGCTCGACAATAAAACTCACTGTTCCATTTAGTCGCGTAGAAATTTTATCGCGTTTTCACAATCGCGTCACTTTCACAAATATTTTTAAATCACGTAAATATATTTTGACATTTTTAAAAACTGCGTAATGTTTTTAAATCATTTTTTCAATCGCATAAGATTTTTAAATCATTTTCTTAACCGTAAGGCTTAAAAATCTTTATTTTAAAAACGCGTAAGCTATTTCTAGTACTTTTAAACTACGTAAAATATTTTCCTCATGTTATAAACATATTATAAAACTTCCTCTTTTATTTGTCCGTTTCTAGTAAATTTTGACAGTATTTTGTCTAGAAAATTCATTAAAAAGGTGTTTTTTACGTTTTCCTTAAAAATTTAACTTGCTTTAATTATAACCATTGTTTACACTTTGAAATTCACTAACATACTTCAAAACTCAAAGGTGAGCTCTACGTTAACAATTTTCAAGTGTTCACTTTACTTATAATTAATTCCATTAATTTAGATTTCTAAAACTAGAACCATTTATTTTGTTATCCAAAAATTCATTATAATTGAATTCTCTTCAAGTTAACTACTTAATCTTCATTAGAAAATAATTTTGGAAATCAAATAGACATTGTATGGTATTTTGGCCGAAACTCAACTTATTCTTTGCAAATAATCATTAAATCATTTTCTATCTTCTAAATCATTTTCAAATTCATTGTTTTACCTAAATTCATTAAATCATTGTTTGTTGAGAACATTTTGGTTCTCTTTTTCTTGGAGAAGCCGTGAGCTTCTTTTGTGTTCTTTGGAACACTCATGCAATCCTTGCATATTATTCACATCCTACAATAATATTCATACATCTATAAACACATGCAATATATTTTTAAAGCTATAGACATGCTTACAAATACAATCAACCACAAATAGGAAAGCATTAAACAATCAAGTGAATAAATCCTTATGGATCTTTCACCATACACAAATCCACTCCTCACCACCAACACATGGTTGATGAGGGTAATCTCCCTCTTACCTCTTGGAGAAACCTCCAAAGCTCCTTGCTTTGCTTCTTGTACAAGTCCTTCACCACCAAGAGCTTCTTAAAAAAAATCAAAGTAAATACACATAATCAATATATATAAGACTTGAATAAGAAAACCATGGATTAGAATCATGGTTAGAACCTTGAAAATCAAGAGAAAAGTGAAGATAAATGAACTTCACCAATAAAGCTTCAATCTTTAGCTTGAAGAACAAGGTTGAAGATGGAAGAATTAGGGAAAGTCTCCAACATGAAAGTTCCTTAGAATTTCATGGAGATTCAAGATCTAAGGTTGTATAGAATTATTGAAGCTTGGAAGGTATTTCTATGGTGGTTGGCCATGAGCTTCTCTAGAGAGGAAAGGTAAGAGTTTTTGTGTTTGGCTTTGAAAGAACTCCTTGAAGATGGATGATTTTGATCAAGACTCCAACTACAAAGTATCTTGAAATAAGGTAAGGATTCAAGAAATGATATTGATAGAAATTATTGAAGAGTGGAGGGTGGTGCAAGGTGGTTTGGCCATGGGGTGTTCTTGAGAGAAATGGAGAGAATTTTGTGAAGCTTGGTTTAGGAAGATGATGAAGATGAAAATGAAATGAATCAAAACATTTCTTATAGCTATTTAGCCTCTAAAATCGTGACCTCCCTCCCTTATACACTAAGGTGATGTCTAAATACATTAGCCACCATTTTGGGCTTCAAGAGCCATTGATTAAATCAATAGTGGATCTTTGGTAGAAGCTTTCAAGTGATATGATCAAATCTAAGCCATTAGATCTCTCCTCCTTAAAATCCTAACCATTAGATGCATCTTCAAAAATGGAGGGTCAAGATCTTCTCTACTTACTTTTCATCCTATGGTCACAAATGGTCCTAGCCACTTTGTTAGACCAATCTCCACCGTAGATTAAATCAAGGGTGGATATCCTAAACTTCCTTATTAAGCTTAATGGTGAACATCCAAAGCTTCCTAACTAAGTTTACTAACTAAGTTTAGGATATCCACTTCCTTATTAAGTGTCTTTACAACCATTGATTAGATCAATGGTGAACCATTGATTTAGGATATCCAAAGCTTCCTATAGAGTCTTTAATAAGGATATCCTATAGATCAATGGTTTACCCTTTAGGATCAGATCAATGGTGTCTTTACTAAGGATATCCTATAGATCAATGGTTCACAAATGTTAGCAACCATGTGATTAGATCAATGGTTTAATAAGGATATCCACCGTAATCAATAGTGTCTTTACAACCATTGATTAGATCAATGGTGAATATCCAAAGCTTCCTAACTAAGTTTACTCTCACACTATTGATTAAATCAATGGTGATCATTAAATGCTTCTTCACTAAGTTTGCTTCTTAACTATTGATTAGATCAATGGTTGATGTTCAAAGCTTCTCCACTAAGTCTTGTCATCCAAGGATGCAAATTAAAGTCAAGCCCTCTTTGTTGACTAGCACTTCCATTGGTTGGGTGGTTACTAACTTGTTTCCTATTGATTGTCACTTTTGTTAACCAATTTCTATTGGCTACCATTGAAAAGTCTTTGCCACAAATGTTGACTTAATCTTATTGGTTGATCTTATTTCTATGGCTCTCTTATTGGTTCATCAAATGAAGACTAGATTCCAATTGGTTCATCAAGGAAGGCTAAATTCCTATTGGTTCAATTTATAACCATCAAATTTGACCAATTCTTATTGGTTCATTTCAAAGATACTAGATTCCTATTGGTTTAGAAATTCAAGCCACTAATGTTGACTAGCTCTCATTGGTTTAGGATTTAATCTAGCCAGAAACGTTGACTGGCTCTCTAAATGTGGGTCCCACAGATTTTTTCGGGTCCATGATCATTTTGGAGCAGATTTCTATTATTTTTGAGACAGTAGGTACTGTTAAAAAAAATAATATTATAATAACATAAAATTATTTTATTGTACAGTTAAATCTTAAAAATTAAAAGATTAATATACATATCACTCGGAATTGGGTTTAGTAAGATCCTCCAACTCCGAATAATTAAAATAAGATTTTTCCGGCCAGAAAATTATTATTTTCCTAACACGGAGCAAATCACACAAAACGATCAAATACGATCACAGAATAGTCAAAATAATTTTACAGTATACAGAAATTGCAAAACAGTACAATTCTGTCATTACTGTCAAATAGCTAAATTTTGAGGTGTTACAGAGACGATTCACTCATTTTCTCTCTTTCTCACTTGTTTGTCTCTCCAATCTCTCACTCTCTTGTCCGTCTCGCTTTCTTGTTCGTTTACTCATTTGCTCTGTTCGTCCTCTCTCTCTGGTTCGGTCCCACTGTTTTCCTTCATGCTCGCTTGCTCATTCTCTCGCTTGCTCGTTCGCTCATCCGTTCTTGCTGTTCTTTCTCTAGCGCTTGCTAGTTTGTTCTTGCCGTTGCTCGGTTTGGTCTGTTCCGATCTCTTTTTCTTTTTATTTTCTATTACTTTGATTCCCACTCACCATTTTTCTCGTCTCTATGGGTACAAGAATCGAGGGAATAGAGGCAGAAATGAAGAACCAAGAGCAACAGAAACAAAAGAGAAAATAAGGAGATAAAGGGAGTGGAAATGGGGGGACAAAATTATGGAGCCATGGAAATGAGGTAGGGGGTTCTTTGCTAACTTTTGTTCACCTTTTTTCATTGATTTTTAGTTTTGAAATCTAATTTATGGAGCTACATAGATCACGGCCTAGGCTAAACCAGAAATGGGGTTTTTAATTTTTATATTGTATTCCTATTTATTTTATCTTTCTTTGATCCAAAATTTGTTTCCTTAAGATTTGTGAATTTAACCTTGTGAAATTAGTTGATGCTTAAGGCTCCAATGTCACAATTGAGTTGGGTTATGAGTAGAATTCGATTTGTTCATTTAGATTCTAATTACATTTATGTTGAAGTTGTAATGGTTTTAATGATATGTATGTCCAATTTTTACTTGTTTGAATATCAAAACTGTATGCTCTATTTGAGATCATATTTTTATATTTTTTTATGCTTAAATTGGAGCTTGATTGATGGAGAAATTACAAGGGCATAATGTTGCCTTGTTTAGACTTGTGAGTGGAAGATTTTAAATATGTAAAATCATGATTTTTATGGCATTTGAGTTAAATTTCTGGACTTTATGTGCTGGTTGGTCACGACTGGAATAAATAGAAAAGAGAGAGATTTTTGTTATTTTTATGCATTAACTCAATACTTTAAATTGGTTCTTTCTTTTGATGAGATTTTATATGAGAAATTTATGAGATTCTTGTTGTCGGGCTATGAAGGCCACGACCAACATGGTTTAAATAATGATACTTTGATTGAATTTTCTACTTATGCTTCTAATGATTTTTGAAACAACATTGAGATATTGGTACTTGCATAGATTGCTAAACTGAGAACTAATGGAGATATGGAAATCTCCATGTAGTATTTAATGTGCAATTAAATGAAGTGTACTTTTGTGGAAAATTATTGTATAATTAGAGCATGATATGTGATAAATTACAAGGACAGACTACTGCCCTATTTAGAATTGTATGATTTTATGGTGTTGAAAGATCCAGTTGTGTTGATTAGTTATTGAAATAATGAAACTTGTTTATTGGAACACTAGAACTGTGAGTTTTTGGCTATTGGATTTCTGAACTGTATATATATTTTGATTCCTTTATTTGAATTGATTATAAGATTTGTATGGATCATTTTGAGACTGAACAATGACTGATTGATTACCCATGATGAGAATGATAAATTTATGCATCTTATTGCATAGTTGATGATTTGATGAATAAAAATATTTGATGAATGAAATGATTTTCATAGGTATCCTTTTTGTGGAACTGGGGTGAGTGAGATTTTGGATATACCGTAGACTTAGGGTAAGTCTCGAAAAATGATAAGAGAGATTGAGAATCTTTCTATACCATGATGATTAAGGTTGATGAAGACCTCCCTCTTCACCTGAGTTTTCCTAGTCATCAAGTGGTAGCGAATGACAATACTACTTAGGGTGATCCTAAATCCGGGATAGTGTGAAGATTTCTGTGCATCTTCCCTATCCCAAACGACTACTAGTATGAGAATTTTTGTGCATCCTCTCTATTCTAGTAGTCGTGGTCTATCTTCATGTTTAGCTTGAGGATTTTTGTCCATCCTCTTTACTAGACTGAGATTCACAGGGCCTAGTTACCTAGAGTAGTCCTTTGTGGCAAATTGATCATCATAAATGGATTGAAGTGCACTAACCCTAAAGCCAGCTACTACCAAGTGGATGAATGATATTATTGTGATTGACTACGAGTCATTGAAGACTAGTTTTGATTATAACAAACATGAAGATGAAAGAAATACCAAGTCCAAGAACTTCAAGATTAACTTTAGGACTTAGAGTCTCTTTGTACGGAGCTTCTTTTTGGATATCTCATTGTTTTTACAAGATAAAATAAAAATGGTTTTAAACAAAGAAACCCAAATTTCAAAATGACCTTGAGAACAAATTAAAAGGTTTTGGTGTTCTTGAAAACCGTTTGAGGCATTTTCTTAAGCATTCATAAATGTTTTTTCAACAGGGTTATTCGAAAAGTCCCTTCTTATTTGAATAAACTAAGTTAAGGTATCCTGGTTTTTAACAAGGTTATTCGAATAACTCTAGAGTTATTCAAATAACATTTTCAAAATCCTGCTATGCGCCTCTGTTTTAAAAGGTGCTATTCGAATAGCACCACTGCTGTAACGCCCCTTTTTCTGATAGAAGAAGGAACGTCACATCATAGTAAAACAAATGAAACAAAAATGTGAAAAATATAAATACATTGATTAATTATGACCCAATTCATTTAGTACATAAATAAACATCTTTAATTATAATTGTATGTTAATCGGGTATTGAAAATACACATATATTATCAGTTACTATATATTTTCTTTTTGTTAAGTTAATAACGAATAATAAATATAATACAACAAAAATTGATATGAAAGGAAATCATACATCCATAATATATCTATATATATATATATATATATATATATATATATATATATATATATATATAGATAGATATTAGCATCAAGCCTATTTAATTACATCATGAAATATACAAAAAGTAAAAAGGTTTTACCCACCCCAAGAGTGTTTACAAAATATATAGCCTATCAAAATAGCAAAACGTCAGGCTATCCAAAAAGATATACAGATAGCCATCAGTAGCCACCGACAGTATCAGCCCGTAAAACTGACGAGAAGGAACCGTAGTAGGATCCTCCTCAGGGTTCTCCTTATCCAATGAAATCACCATCGGAGCGACAAAATTTCGAGTAGAAGCTTGAGCAGTGGAGAGAAATGAATCATCAGGTGGGGTGTAATAAAGGTCAACCCACAAATCCCTAACGGGTAGGTAAAACTCCAAATGGACAAAAGCAGTAAAATCAAAGACAATCGGGTCATAGTGACCCCAAGCTAAATACACCGTCAGCTCCCCGTGATAGATGCAACAATCCATGCTCAAGTTTATGTGCCAGCAGTCTGGACCACCATGAAAGGTCATCCTTGCATAACCCAAAAATCTTAATGAGGCCAGAAACCAAGAAATTTTGGCACTTCTTTTTCTTCACGAATGTCTTCTCAGAAGTATATAACGTAAAACAGAAGTACAAATATATAAAAAAGAGGTGAGACACCCAGCATTCAATATAATATGGCAACAAGAAAATAGAAACGGCGTTGGGTGCCCACATAGTATTACAACTCATATTCTCATCAATAGTAATAATAATATTAATAGTAAGAGAAAGACAACCGTAAGCAATAATAAAATAGGCAATGAAAGTTTAACAGTATTGATATCTCAAGCAGTCAACAGTTCAACCATTAGACAATTATTGCAATATCAAGAGTAGATAGTTCAACAGTCATAGGTACTCATGCTCAATGAAATATGAGAGTGACAATACACAATGCATATGGTACCAAAAATCCTATTCCATGAAGCTAGACATAAACATTCAGAGAGAATAATCAAGGAGTCATGCCAGTATCTCGTTAGCCTTAAAATAAAGTGCTTCTCATAAAATTAATATTTGTGCAACATGGCTTATACATGGCACCTCAACAGTTGATTGCGATATAGGACAACGTCTCGGTCTGGATTGTCGGTGTGTTTGCATCGGTCTATCCCACAGCCCTAGTGGAGCTACCACTGTATATTGTGAGACACCCGCACCCCGACGCCCCCAAGGCCAACCACTATGACCCACGCTTAGTCTACTTGCACTCGCACTAAGGTGTAATTCAATTTCCTAGGCATACACAACCTTTCCAACAAAGTCCAACGGATATCACATATGCATGACGACTCAATGTACATTATGTATGTTCATCAATTGTATGTTCCTTGTAACACAATGCATATCATGTATATTCATCAACAATATATTTCTCATGGAACATATCACAATGGCGTATAGTTAATCCTCAACAACATCATGTCATAATTTAATCAAGTACACATCAACAACTACATAGTCCCACACATGGACTCACAATATCATACAATCCATTCTCAATATCAACATTTCATATATATAGCTCAACACATATCACAATTTCACATTATGTATCCATTATTCTTAATTTCCTAAGTCTTGATCAATTATGTAAATTTTGGGTCAAAGAACCCTTAAAAACCATGGCCTCTCAAGAGCTATTACTCAACCAATTCCTTCCATCACATTATAAAATTACTTATGTCTAAATTGTTTAATTCCTAAGAATACACAAAAACACCACTTGGATTCCAAAAATCCTTTAGAGGCCGTGAGCCTACCTAAGACATCAATATTCCAATTTTTTTTCCATTTCATACATTAATCCTTTAATACCTAATTACATAAGCTTTATTTTATACAAAAATCAAATCCCAATCCCTAAAATTAGGTCAAAATTGTGACCTCCCTAAAACAATAGGAAACCATAAAATTTCTATTCATCCAATCCAACATTATCAAAGCATTTATAACAACCAAACTTTAGTCTTAATTAAGAACACACAAAACATGAAAAACAATCAAACAAAGTGAGCATCTATTATGGATTTCTCCATCAACAATCACACAAAGATCTTCTCACCACCAATAATGGTTGAAGTGAGTAAATCTCCCTTTTACCTAAAGGAAGAACATAAAAATGGCCTCTTTGATAGCTTCTTGGTGGTTCGGTTTTTGGCTCTCCAAGAACCCTAGAAATCCATCTCAAAGAATCAACACCAAGCTTTGAAAAAGATGAATCCTTGGTCACCAAAGTGGCCAAGGAACACGAAAATAAGAAGAGAAAGAAAGAAAAATAGAAGCTTTACCTCAAAGCTTCAAGCTTTGTTCTTGGAAGAAGATGATGGAGATGATGGATTTGAGAGAAAATCTTCAAAGAGAATATGTTGAGATTGGAAAGAGAAGTGTAGGAATGGTGATGATGAAACAAGAAAATGAAAATGGTGATGATCACCTCTTGGGACTGCAAACCATGGAGAGAAATGGAAGAGGAAGAAGAAGAGAGAAAAATGTGAAAAGAGAAAATGAAGAGAAAAGAGTGATAGGTTTTTAGTGTATTAGACTTTTGGAGTGAAAATGAGTATGTAAAAATTAACTCTTGGCCCCCCAAAATGGGCTCCTTACCGCGACAATGAGAGAGAGAAGGAGAGGGATGAGTGGCTTCCCTTATAAGTTTAGGGTAGTTTGGTCATTTAGGGTCAAAGCTTCTTTGAAAAGTTTGATTAAAATACATTAATTTTGAATTAAAGATGATTTGATTAGACATAAAGTAGATTACATTAGGATAAAGTGATAGGATTTCTAACTTATGCTATTATCCAATGGATAATAGTTACAGTTGACAGAAGTCAGTATTAACTGTCCAGCAGATAAAATTACACAACGATTTTTATTTATCAATTAAAAATCTCAAAAAACATGAAATCTCGTAAATTATGTCCAGCCTTGGGTTTAGTAAGATCCCTGGTCGATCTTTTCATAGATCAAGGCTCTCAGGAAAAATATCTCATTTCCCTGGCTCCGCTCAGTTTGCACGCAAAATGAGAAATAATATTAAAATATTTCGCGTTCTCAGAAAAATCTAGAAAAATTCACAAAATTCACAAATATTATAAAATGACTATTTATGATAAAATAAATAAATTTTGGGATGTTACAACTCTCCCCATCAAATAGAAATTTCATCCTCGAAATTTTCATACCTTAGAATAGTTATGGGTATTGCTCCTTCATTTTGTCTTCTAACTCCCACGTTGCATCTCCGGTTGCTTCATTCTAGATTACCTTTACTAATGGGATGTCTTTCCCTCTGAGTTGCTTCAATCTCTTATCCTCAATCTTTACAGGTGACGTCTCATAAGTCAAGTTTTCCTTTAATTGAACTGTATCAGGTGTTATAACATGATCAGGGCTAGGAATATATTTTCAAAGTTGTGACACATGAAAGACATTGTGAAGATTTGAACGATAAGTTAGTAAGGCTATTTGATAAGCAACTGGACCTACCCGACGAAGAATTTGGTAAGGTTCAAGGAATTTTGGAGTAAGCTTTCTAGACTTAAGAACTCGACCGACCCCAGTCATAGGCGTGACTTTCAAAAACATATGTTCTCCTACCTCAAATTCAAGAGGTTTTCTTTTTTTGTCCGCATGGCTCTTTTGTCGACTTTGAGCCATCCTCATCTTCTCCTGAATCATCTTAACTTTCTCAATCATTTGTTGTATGAGATCAGGTCTGATAGTAAGTCACTCACCATCCTGGTACCAACATAAAGGTGTTCTGCACCTTCGTCCATATAGAGCCTTATAGGGAGCCATCCTTATGCTCGAATGATAACTGTTGTTGTAGGTGAACTCTACCAATGGAAAAACTTCATCCCAACTTTCAATTTGTTCCAAAGCACAAGCTCAGAGCAAATCTTCCAATGATTGAATTGTCCTCTCTATTTGACCATTGGTTTAAGGATGATATGCAGAACCCAACGTAGCTTTGTTCCCATTGCTTCTTGAAGACTTTGCTAAAACTTTGATGTGAATCTTGGATCTCTGTTAGAAATAATACTTGTAGGTACACCATGCAGTCTAACAATTTCACCGATATACAATTGAGTCAACTTCTCCAATGAATACCGTATGTTGATCAGCAAGAAATGTGTTGACTTTGTAAGTCGATCCACAATTACCCATATCGAGTCATGACCTCTTTTGGTCTTTGGTAATCCAACTACAAAGTCCATTGCTATACTATCCCATTTCCATTCAGGAATAGTCAGGGGTTGTAACATTCCAGATGGTCTTTGATGTTCAACCTTCGCTTTCTGACAAACTAGACAGGAAGATACGCATCTGGCAATATCTCTTTTCATTCCATGCCACCAAAATAGCTTCTTCAAATCTTAGTACATCTTAGTTATCCTAAGGTGCATACTCAATTAAATTGTGTGAGCATGTTCGAGTATATACCTCCTGAGTTCTTGATCTTTAGGCACATATACTCTACCTCTGAATCTTAAAATTCCATCATTTCCTTCCTCTAAGGTTGTTGCATCGCCTTGCTTCATCAGCTCCATTTCTTCTTGTAAGAACTTGTCAACTTTATGCTTTTCTCGAATATCTTCCATTAAGTCATTTGAGATTGTGACCATGTTCATACAAATCTTCCAGGTGTCAACTCCACAAAAGACCATACATCTCTAAATTATTCTATCAAATCCTTTTCTCTAATCATCATAGCAAAAACACTGATCATTTTCCTACTTAAGGCATTGGCCACAACATTTGCCTTCCTAGGGTGATATAAAAGTTGAAAATCATAATCTTTCAGGAATTCCAACCATCTTCGCTGCCTCATATTCCACTCTTTTTTATCATACAGATACCTTAAGCTCTTATGATCGCTAAAGAAATTGAATGTTGCTCCATAAAGAAAATGCCTCCATATCTTTAAAGCAAATACAACAGCTGCTAGTTCCAATTCGTGTGTTAGATAGTTCTTCTCATGCACTCGTAATTGTCTCGAAGCATAAGCCACCACTTTTCCACCTTGCATAAGCACACACCCCAATCCTTATTATAAAGCATCACAATATACTTCAAATGGTTCACTTGGATCACGTAGAACTAACACTGGTGAAGTAATTAGTCTCCTTTTTAACTTTTGAAAACTTTCCTCACAAGCATCCGTCCACTCAAAGGCATGATTCTTTCTTGTGAGTTGAGTGAGAGGTCCAGCTATCTTTGAGAATCCTTCAATGAATCTCCGATAATATCTAGCTATTCCCACAAAGCTTCGAATCTCTGTCACTGTTTTCAACCTTTCCCATTGCAGAACAACTTTCACTTTTGATGGGTCTACAATAATTCCTTCCTTTGAAATCATATGGCCTAAAAATTTGATTTCATCCAGCCAGAATTCACACTTTGACAGTTTGGCGTACAGTCTCTTTCCTTTCAGAATCTAAAGGACTATGCTAAGGTATTTAGTATGATCCTCTTGATTTTGAGAATAGATCAGGATATCGTCAATGAAGACAAGAACAAACCTGTCCAAATAAGGGCTAAAGATTCTATTCATATAGTCCATGAATATAGCAGGTGCATTCGTTACACCAAAAGGCATCACCAAGTACTCGTAGTGTCTATAACGAGTACGAAAAGCTATTTTGGGAATGTCTTCCACCTTTACTCTGATCTGATGGTAGCCTGATCGCAAGTTGATATTAGAAAACACCACTGCTCCCTTCAGTTGATCCATTAAGTCATCTATCCTTGGTAGTGGATACTTGTTCTTGATTGTGACTTTATTCAACTGGAGATAGTCCACACACAATCACGAAGTACCATCCTTCTTCTTGACTAGCAATACCGGTGCTCTCCAAGGTGATACGCTAGGTCTAACAAACTACTTCTCCAAGAGTTCTTCCAATTGCTTCTTGAGTTCAGTTAGCTCTGCTGGTGATATTCGGTAGGGTGCTATAGAAATAGGACCAGCTTTAGGCACAAGATCAATGGAAAACTCTATCTCCCGTTCCGGTGGTAAACCAGGTACATCTTCAAGAAAAACTTCAGGAAACTCTCTGACCTCTGGAATTGCATTCACATCTACCTCGTTCTCAACTTTCAAAAAAGACAATAGCATGTATCCTTGAGCTACTTCTTTCAAGAAAGCTTTCACTTGGTTGGCCGTCAAAAATATAGAATTCTTATCCAAAGGGAAAACTATGGTTTTACTGGAACAATCTAATAGGACATGGTTAGAAGATAACCAATTCATTCCTAAGATTATATCTAATTGGGAAAGAGGTAAACAGATCAAATCAAAAGAAAAGATTTCACCTTCAACAATCAATGGACAATCCAAATAGACTTTGGTGGTAACAACAGGCTTAGCAGTAGGGGTTGAGACAGTCAAATCAAAAGGCAAAAAAGACATAGGTAAACTAAGTCTTTTCACACAGTCATAGGAAATAAAAGAATGGGTTGCCCCAGAGTCATACAGTACAGTTAAAAGATTACCCTCTATGAGACCTTCTCCTTGTATAAGATCTTCGGATTTAGAGGCTTCAGTACCACTCAGGGTGTAAACTCTACCTCCTGCCTATGGCTTCGTAGTTCTTGCAGCATTGACTGAAGGTTTAGCCTTAGTCTGATTACAGTCGCAAGAAACGTGTCCAGGCTTCCCGCACTTGAAGCAAATAATTCCTTTAATAGTGCAATCCCTCGTGTAGTGCTCCTTCCCGCACTTCATGCATCTTGGCGTAAAAGTTGTAGTTTGACCAGTTCTACCCGGACTTCCATTAGGACTTCCACCTTTCGGTCATTGTTGTTGATTTCCAGGTGGTCTTGAATAAAGCTTTTTCAGATAGCGGTTAGCATTGCTACTTCCTCCTCATTGGGACTAAAAAGATCCAAAGTTACGGTTCCTCGTGTCCCATGCTTGGTCTAGGTCTTCCACCCGGCGACACGTGTCAAGCAGCTCTGAAAATTGGTTAATGTTCAGTGTTATAACAACTTTCTTCATGACGAGCGCCGAACTCAGTCAAAATTATAACCGAAGTTATTACCTAAACTTGTAGTATAGTGACAACACCGGATCGTCTCCTCAAGGATCGTAGATGCAATTTAATCAAATCAAGTGAAAGTTAGCAAAGGGGGGTTTGACAGTTTAATATCGTACTTAACAAAATTAACGGAAGAAATGACAATTAAAGAGTAGTCAATTTAGAAACCTATCCAAGATTGGGTGGATTCAATCATAGACCCTTCATAAAACACTTGAAGCGCAATTGAATTGTTAATTTGGATCTCACCGAGATCTCGATCAAATCCAGAATTCATACTAGACGATCGTCTAGAATTCAATTAACAAGTGATAAACACAAATCCGCAATCGCATCATTCATGAAAATCTATGTTAATTTCAAATACCGAATTCAATTAACTTAGGCACAAATCAAGAACCTAACCTCTTCAATTCGTGATTAATTTAGATCAATCAGGTTCTAAGTTTCATCACAAATCTCAATCTTCATTTATGTGATTAGTTTAGATCAATTAGTTCTAAGTTTCATCACAAATCTCAATCTTAAACTAAGATCAAATTAGATCAACATAAATAGAATCACCATTCATGCATTCAAGATTAAGAAGAAGAAGAAAGAAGAAGAAAGAAGAAGAAAAGAGGAATTCAATTACAAATCAAATACAATGCATAACCAAGGTCTCAAGAATCCAAACCACAATCTCTTCAAGAGTTCTAAATTGACCCAAAGTAGCTTAGCCCTCCATTACCATGAAGGGGAGCATCAAAATATACAAAACTATGAGAAACTATGAAGAAGCAAGAAGAAACTTAGAGAGAAATGAAGGAGAATTTACATCTTGTTCATGATAAATGGTGCCTTTTATAGAAGTCTAAGGTAACAAAATGACAAAGGGAAGTGGGTGGATGAGTGGGTGAGTGAGTGGAGTGTTTGAGTGGATGGATTAGTGGGTTGGTTTAGTGGATTGGTTTAGTGGATGAGTGAGTGGAATGGTTGAGTGGTTGAATTAGTGAAAAATGCCAAAGGACTTTTGGTGAGTGGGAAATTATGGACATGAATGGGTGAGTGGATGGATTAGTGGATGAGTGGGTGGAGTGGTTAAGTGGTTGGATTAGTGTATGAGTGGATGAGTGGGTGAGTTAGTGGATGAGTGGATGAGTGGATGAGTGGATGAGTGGATTAGTGGATGGATGAGTGGATGGTTGAGGACGAAAATTTCGTGTCTGACTTGGAAGCCAAAAACGACCCACTATACTTCAGAATCACGAAAAGTGTTCTTCATGAAAGTTGTAGATCCTTGTCTTGGCTATAAAATGGATAGCTGGTTCGTCCAATTTGGCTTCCTTAAGCCCAAGATATGTCCCAAATACCGTAGGTTGCTCAAACCCAACTTCAGCTCCTCTGTTCCGACTTGCAAGCTCAAAATGACCTACTAGACTTCTTTTCCTCAAAATGTGTTCTTCATGAAAGTTGTTTATTTGGATCTTGACTATCCACTGTCCAAATTTCAGCCCATCTCCATTATTACATCTTGAGATATGATTTTTTTGAGTGCACACTGTTCAGATTCTACTGACAGAACCCGTATTCTGACTTCCATGTCAACTTAGGTCCCTTAGACATCTGAATCAGACTTCGAGCTCTTCATCAAAGTTGTAGAGCTTCCTCTTAGCTTTCCTACAAGGTAAAATTCATGTTCATCAGATATTAAGAACTCAAGTTATGGCCAAAATACAGAAACAGTGTCAAATCTCAATAATGCTAGAAATATTCAATTAGGACCAATTTGAGCTCAAACTCACAAAATCATACCAAACTCAATCAATTAAGAATATGGAGAGTGTAAATGACTAAACATAAGGGTTTCTTAATGAATAAAATATGTGATTATCACTTCACATCATGCTTTAACCCTTCTTCAAACTTCTGACATTTCCACACCTTGTTTGACTAGTGTTGAAAATAAGTTACGAATCTCGACAAGCTCTCAAACTTCTCAACAAACTCAGTCACAGTCATATTCCCTTATCGTAGACCAAGAAATTCCATCTCTTTAGCATGTCTGGCACTGGCAGGGAAATATTTCTCCAAGAATTTCTCTTTGAATACCTTCCAAGTAATTACTCGGCCTTCAGTTTCCAGCAATCTCTGTTCTCTAGTCCACCAATCTTCTGCGTCTCCAACCAACATAAACGCAGCATAAGTCACCTTTTATAATCGGCACTGTTCATGTCTCTGAAGACTTTCTCCAGCACCTTAATCCAAAGAGTAGCCTTCTTTGGGTCAAATTCTCCCTTGAATTGTGGAGGGTTGGTGTGATGAAATTTAGCCAAGTTTTGAGCATCGACAATAGCTTCCAACTGTTGTGTAGTCCTTTCTTGCTGTTGTGCAGTCTATTGGTTCTGTTGCAACATGGCCTCAGCCATCTTTTGAATCGCCTCTATCGCTACAGTCATATCTCTTCTACGAGCCATATCTTCTCTTTTCAAGTCAAACTATACTAAACACAAGGAAAAGTCAGATGTATCCTTTCGGAGTACCAAACACAGAGAATCACATAGCACAGATAACAGTCCAAAACCACAAGACCCAAAACAAAACTTAAACCGGGGCTCTGATACCAAGACAGTGTAACGTCCCTTTTTCCGATAGAAGAAGGAATGTCACACCATAGTAAAACGAATGAAACGAAAATGCAGAAAATATAAATACATTGATTAATTAAGATCTGGTTCATTTAGTACATAAATAAACATCTTTAATTGTAATTGTATGTTAATCGGGTATTGAAAATACACGTATATTATCAGTTACTATATATTTTCTTTTTGTTAAGTTAATAAAGAATAATAAATATAATACAACAGAAATTGATATGAAAGGAAATCATACATCCACAATATATATATATATATATATATTAGCATCAAGCCTTTTTAATTACATCATGAAATATACAAAAAGTAAAAAGGCTTTACCCACCCCAATAGTGTTTACAAAATATACAGCCCATCAAAATAGCAAAACATCAGGCTTTCAAAAAAGATATACGGATAGCCATCAGTAGCCACTGATAGTATCAGCCCGTAAGATTGACGAGAAGGAACCATAGGAACATCCTTCTCAGGGTCCTCCTCATCCAATGAAATCACCATCGGAGCAACCAAATTTCGACCAGAAGCTCGAGCAGTGGAGAAAAATGAATCATCTCATGGGGTGTAATAAAGGTTATCCCACAAATCCCGAACGGGTAGGTAAAATTCCAAATAGACAAAAGCAGTAAAATCAAAGACAGGCGGGTCATAGCGACCCCAAGCTAAAGACACCGTCAGCTCCCCGTGATAGATGCAATGGTCCGTGCTCAAGTTTATGTGCCAGCAGTCTAGACCACCGTGAAAGGTTATCCTTGCGAAACCCAAAAATTGGCGCGGATGTGAAGACATCTTCAAATAACACTATTCAAAATCGGGCCAAAAACCAGGAAATTTTGGCGCTTTTTTTTTCTTCACAAATGTCTTCTTAGAAGTACATAATTTTAAACAGAAGTAAAAATATATAGAAAAGAGGTGAGATACTCAGCATTCAATACCAATATGGCAGTAAGATATAGTATTACAACTCATATGCTCATTAACTGTAATAATAATATTAACAGTAAGAGAAGGACAACCATAAGCAATAATAAATAGGCAATGAAAGTT